>PVQB02000232.1:0-63488 GCA_002980475.2 Fusarium beomiforme
GTTCTCACATGACTCGAAGATAGTGGCATCGGCCTCTGCCGACAGGACGGTGCGGATCTGGAATGTAGAGACGGGAATATGCAAGGAGTTGATTCCGTTGAAGTCCTACACAGAGGCACTTTTTTTTACTTATGACAATAGTGGTCTTGTCACTGCTAATGGTGTCATTTCATTGACTGTCGAACCAAAGTCTTCTGCAGAGCATGCCACGTCATCAAACCCTTCGGCGGTCTTAGCACTTGGCTTGAGAGACGATACTTGGATCACAATGGGAGGAAAGGACTTGCTTTGGCTACCTGCGGAATGCCGTGATGGAATAACAGCTATCTCAGCAAAGACAGTTGTAGGAGGTTGTCGATCAGGAAGGCTTGTTCTATTGGGCTTCTCTGCTACTGAAATAGAAAAACTGTAATGGTGCAACGCGTTTGCGCCTATGACGGCCACTCCCACGTTGTAGATAGCGGAGACTACTCTTGTGCCTGAAGCATATTCCTACCTTAGCCTAATACCTCAAATGCGTATGTAGGGCTGGAGTTGTGGTTATAGGCTTGTAGACCAAGAGGAGCATAGTCAGTCCAGTCATCATATGACCCATGGTACTGTAGAGGGTTACCCAAGGCTTTTCGCTTCGTTTAAATTATGGAAATGATAAAAAAAAAAATTTAGACTACATCTATCTCATAGTATACTAGATAAGAGCATAGTCTTGGTGCTGATGACCTCCTTGAGAACTGCATGTGCTTCTACCATATCTGATTGAACATCAGTCTCGGCAAGAGCTTGGAGTTTGTGTGAAGCCTGAATTAGAGATGGCCCGCCTGATGCTAACAAGCGCGAACCGAGAGCCCCCAAAACCATGTTTGACACCTTTCGATTGGCACTTGACGGTCAGCAACTGCGAAACGCCGGAGGGGAGTACTAACACTAAACTCTCAGCTGCATCCGAGTATACAACTAGAAGCAGTGGACAGCCTCTTGCTAAGTGTGTCCAACGTCGGCTCGTCTGCATGCGTCTATTCAGCTGCTTCTTTGCATGAACTCTGTCTGCAATGAAACCCTGTGCCTCAAGAAACAGGTCCATTATAATCGCAGCGTTCCGATACCCAGAACGCGATCTGATTTTCCCTCTCCTTCTGTCGACAGCAATAGCTCTGCTGAACCTAGCAGTCATGTTTGTCAAGGCAACGTGGGCAAGTCGGCACAGCTGAGGAGGAAAATCTTGGTTGACCATCGTGTTGTCTATGAACTGGAACGCTCTCAATATGAACGCATTTGTGTCTGGTGTGTTATTAGGTATGCTTGTCATTGTATGCAACATCTTCCAGAACTCGTAAACTTTCTCCATGTTGGTCGCAAATACATGCAGGGCACCGGGGCGCATAACATTGCGAGCCAATTGATCTATACCGGGCTCCTGCAATGCAGCCGCGTTATCCTGTCCAGTCATGGCCGAGGTCTGTTGTTAGTGGGTAAGGTATCTTTCCGATTGGAGTTGTAAGCCGCGCGACATTATATAGGTGCTGATGCAGCCGCGATTTAAACTCCTAAATCTAGCTCAAATCTAGCTCTTGTGAAATAAGGTCTCAAATAAAGGCGGCTAGATTTAAAGATCACATCTAAAGGATCAACCTATATATTGGACCCAGATGATATTAGCTACAATCCACACCATAAGCACCACAGCAATGTATCAACCACAGGCATCATATCCAGAGCAGCCGCTGCTGCTGACCACTGTAATTCAAGCTATGAGAAAAGAGCGGCGAAGGCGAACAAATATGTTTTCTAAAAGGCGAACTACACTTATAAAGAAAGTCAGAGAACTTCACAAAGAATGTGACGATATTGATGTCTTCTTCATCGTTCGTGACAGGAGGAGCAACAAGATTTGGCAATATTCGAACGGCTATCGCCCTCCAACGACAACAGAAATGGTATGCAGCAATTCCAAGAAGTCCATGCAAGTCTGACTGGCGACAGCAATCCATCTATCCCGTCCCGGTGATTCTTCAGCCTCAAGATGACCAGCGACCACTACTCGGGGACATCCAACCCCCTGCTGTCATTCCAACTGGTCCATCTCATCAATCGAACGAACATCACTGCCCGACCAATTGTACATCGGACGCGGCGTACCTGGGCTGAATGATGATTCGCAAGGTTTAGAAGTGCAAGCCCAACACTTGCTTGTTTTGTTCCCCATAGCCTAGATAGAGTCAGATAATGTATTGAGCGATTTTGGAAACTGAGTTTCATACCGTCAGAGTTGTTGAAGCCATCAAGTCCTGTTTCAAGTCTTCAAGCAGACGCAGCATAGCGTCGACCTTGTCGTCGAGCTTTTTGAGTTCTTCCCGATCTCGGTGAACAGCACACTCTCCTTTGCTGGACCAATCTTGGCAGCAGATGTGGTTTCGGTTGCCGCCAGCAGAGACGGGGGAGTATACCGCCGGCGCAGGTTTTCCCTTTCCTGATCCAGGCGGGCGAAGAGCGGGTAGTCCTTTGTTTGACATGGCTGAAACAGTATGGGCAATGACATTCGTGTAATGAAAGAAATCAATTCATCCGGTAGCTATTCTTATATTACGGGGACTTGAAACTAGTGTCCATGACAAACTAAACTATTGGTTAAACTAATTGTGATATGCGGGTGACAGCCCATAAGTCCATCTTCAAATCCTTTGCCATCATCGGTGATTCCGGTGTAGGTAGGGTGCAAACGTCCGAGTGGGCTCCACTGGGACCCCTGCACCGGCACCGGATGGTCCGGGTGGGGCCCGGCGGCAACGGCTAAAGCAGCCTATCCAGTGCACTTAGCGGTCACAGTGTGGATAACTGTGAGAGTGGAGATGATTGAAGCTGTTACCGCAGGGAGAATTGGAATGGTCGGTTTGGTAGCATCACTCATGAAGATCCCATCATCCGTAGGCTTCATAGTTGTTTCGGCTGCAGTCTGGGGGACCTCAAGAGCCACTGTAGGGGATGTCACTTGGGTGGTATCTGAATTAGCACTTGTAGCTTTTGTGCTGTCTCTTGTTGTTGTGCTGAGGTCAGTATCCGTGGTATAAAGATTGGTAGATGGAACCCCGCTGGTCTCTGACTCAATGGAACCGGTTGTCGTCTTCGTTTCGGTACGCCTAGTCATGAATGTAGTATGATTCCTTGTCTTTCGCAGGAAGCTGGTCGTCGAAGTGACAACCACAGTCGGTGCCATCTCCACAAATGTACTCGAAGACCTTGTAACTGTGATGGGTGCAGTTCTGGTTTCTGCGGTTTCCATGAAGCACCCAACATCCCCGGTAGACTCGGACGAGATGGCCAAATCCGCAGTCCCGCCGAAAATGACACCATGATTGCAGCTGGGTGCAAGACCTGTGCATTGCCTGGAATGCCTTAGTTGCTGGGGCTATGCAAGTGCTATACTACAATGCTTACCAGATAATGTCAACGTCACCGTTGGGGGATCCTTTGGGGATCGTGAAGGCTAGAACCTGTTTGTCATCACAGTCCAGTTCATCAAATGAATAGCGGATCGGAAGGAATGACGGATCGGAGAAGTGCAGAGTAGCCTCGCAACGTCTTTCCATTGGCGAGTGGACACTTGCTGAGGTTAGTACATGTTCGTAAGCAGTGTCAAAGAGACGTACCTGGCGGAGAGGGATGCGTTCCCTGCTTCAAGAGAGAGAGCGGGTTCAGTGATGCACAAGGGGTAACCCATGGAAAGCGCTAAAGCGCCATGGATCAGGAAGATTGCAACGGCGAAATGAACCTTTGTAAACATTTTGGTTTGATGATGTTTGTGGAGGATCAGAGGAAAGCCCTGAGGTCGGCGTTTATGTATGCGCGCGTTAACTATTTTTAATTCCCGCCTCGTTAATTTTGATAGTCTCAGAATCATTTTTCGTGTCTTAATAGTCGTCTCCACGGACAGGCGCTTCGTCTCGATTCTTTAAAGCAGAGTGTCGAACTTCTCTATCGCCCTTTCATTCCATCTTCAAACACTTCTCTCATCATGGATACCACTTTTGACGATGCTTTCCTCTACGACTTCTCGCAGGCTGTTGATCCTGCAGACTTTTCCAGCCTTACTCAATTTGACCTTGATGACAACGCCATCCAATGTCTTCTGGACAATCCACAGGACTTTGCGGCCACTTCGACTGCCCCTGCCGCCACGCAACCTTCTCTCTACCAAGGTTTAAGGACACCAGAATCAGGCAGCCATGTCCAAGTCCAAGACCCACCTTCAGAAGCGGAGGAGATAAAAAAGTAGGTTTCCTGATGCAGGAACTGTCGGAAGTGCTGACAAGCTAGGTTGCTCCAAAATCTCTCCACCCGCCTAGAAGACCTTGAGAGAGCAGTGTCAGCCGGCAATTGCCAAATCAACCAGATTGGCTTTAACCTTGACCGAGCGCTGCCAAAGCTCCTGAGCGCCACGGAAGACTTCCGAGAAACCATCGATGGCTTGCGTAAAAGCCTCAAGGTTTTCTCACGGGAGTTGGTCAACCATTTGCTGGGCTGGTACGTTGAGGGAGATGTTGAGGCAGAACAGAGCACATGATACTGCGTTCCTGCAAGGCATGCCATGTTGCAGGGGGTTAGCATAGTGTACAATATCTAAAAGTCGTGGCGAACAGGGGTAAGCTGCAAGGTTGGGTACAGGGGTATATGGTGTGATAAACGAAGCTAAATCTTGTGGGATCTACCGGGGATGGAATAAGTGTGCATTTAATACACTAGTTGCATTTAAAACCAACAACATGCTACAGTGATGATCGTAACTCTTTTCTGGCGAGAGGTAACCTTGGAAAGCAACCTCAATAGGGTCATTCGTAATGCAAAAATCGTATACATAAATTATCAAGTTAGTCAGGACTAGACAAGATAGGCAGGTAACTTGCGAGTTCTCCAAGGTGTCGATGTTTGCCTCGGCGCTTGTCGCACCAATCAGAAAAGGTGAGACCAAGACCGAATTTTCGTGCCATCTGCAGTTAAAATAAGGAACTATCATTAAGGTGCTTCATTTGATGTATTAAATGTAATTGGGAGGGTATATAGCTGCCTCTACGTATGACAGTGACCTCAACATTACAGCAACTAAGCAACATTCAATTCTTAATCAATCATGGCTTCTATTACATGTCGAGTTATTGACCCAACCTTCTCCGCCATTCAGGGCATCTATGCCTCACTCAACTGCAAGGACCACCAAGGGAACATCATCACCCGCTATGAGTCCTTCTCAAATGACGACGGCAACATTCAGTATTGGTTCCGGCTGGTCCCCGAAGATGCGTCTACCGAGCCAGAGCCGGAGATCATTGACGTCCTGAAGTTCCCTGCCATCAGCATGACTTTTCTCCCAGGAATTCGAGAGCCGAACTTTCCATGGAAAAGTATTCACACGGAGCTTCAGCTGATGACAAACGGTCAGCATGAGTTCATCCTGATCCTAAATGAGCACAGCGCAAGCTATCAGCTCCACCATGCTATCAGCTCCCCCCTTGAAGCCCAGATGGAGTGGGAAAGGACAATCAGAGAGCATGAGATGATGGCGATCGATGCACAGCCGGATCGATCGCCATCACCCTTGAAATTGCCCTCGCCTATCATTACACCCCAGGCGAGCAGGGGTATCAAGCGCAAGTTGACCTGTGAAGGGGATGAAACCACTCTCGACAGTAACTACATTCGGTCATCAAAGCGACGCGGCGTGACTCGTCAAAACAAGAACAGCGGGGTTGTGAAGCGCAGAAGCAATGCAGGATCAAAGCGCAGGATGACACCTGACACCGACGACAGCTTGTAAACTAGGTACCTTAGTTCCTGTGCTTCCGGATGACCGGGAGTCATTCATTGCAGGGGTCCTTATTCTTTTTCTTTGTTCTTGGACCGAGGTTGAGGGATTAAATGGGCTTGAAGATCGAATTCATTTGGACTGTTGGTTGTTAGTTTATTTCGAATTCCACTCTATTGGCTGCAGGTCTTAAATGGATGCATGGATTTTAGTCAGATTATATGGAGACTTGTCAACCGTCATTTGTCAATCTTTAGCGTGAACCAGACTGTCGGGATCAATCTAACCAGATACAGGAAACGCCCCCCAAAACGTTGCATGATTTGCAATCCACATGTTCCACTCCATCCTTGTAAGGCGACCAGTTGTCGATCCTGCCGTAAGCAGCGGGATCTACTCCGCGTCCGAGCTCGCCTCCCCCTCATTGGTTTCTAACCAGTGGGCTGAGGCAACCTCCTGCTGTTCCGCTCTGGGGCTTTCAATACGAGCACATGGCACCTGGATGTCAAGTTAAAAGACTGAATGGGCAAACATCACATTATACTCACCAAGTGACGCAGTGTTAGGATGAGGCGTTGATTCTCCAAGCGCAGTTGAATATTTTGCGCCTCCATGTCTGCAACTATAGCCTCCAAAAAGGCCAGGCGGCTTTGACATGCCATAAGTGCCATCCTTGTGTGACCACTGCGTCGTCGTTCCTCAGGCAGTATAGACGAGGCTACGCAAGAACAAGCGCCGGGAGGGGCTTGGCTGAAGGGATCAGATGGGCTCATGGTGGGTGGTAATGATTTCGTCGAAACCTCAAGTCTTGCTTCTTCCTGATGCCTCAAATAGTGCATCCAATTTAGCCGCTGGAAGTTGGTATTTGTTCCTCTTTCGGCTTAGATTGGGAGCCAATATATCCACTTTCGGCCAGCTCCCGCAACACAGTATAAATTCTTTGTCGATAAGAGCTCAACGCGCATGCAGTTCGAGTCAGGTGCTCGTTAGTGCTGTAACGGTGCTGGTAGGCGACAAGGGTCAACCACTGTGTCGGTAAATGAGCCACCCTCCAAGTATCTCGTAAAAATGCGCAGTAACTGCGAGGTGCCAATTGTTTGACCCTTCATGAGGTTGCTGCACGTTCGTATTCTCTCACCTTTCTCTTCATTTCACTTCAATTTGCTCCATCATGACTATTGACTTTGTTCTTGACGAAATTGACCCTGATGTCACTGGCATATGGATGGAGAGTTTAATCTCTCTATGGTTTGATACCGGGCTATCGTTTGATCAGTTTGACACCATCTATAACGTTGGGGCGCTGACTGACACACTGGATGACCATTTCATCAAGAGCCTCCTGCCTTCTGACGATGAATTTTCGCAACAAATGCCCAGCATCATCAACTCGCTGGAGTTCTGGGAAGAGATACCCGCTTGGCATGAGGTCTGCTTACTCAAACGCCTGTTCCAATCGTCTACAGACCAGCATATGTTTGCTCAATCTTTTGAACCACTGTTGAAAAGAAACCTGATCATCATTACCCAGATTCTACCGGTCGATGCAGCAAGGGTAAGTATAGAAACTGCCGAGAGACACTCGACTAATTAACTACTCATATATCAGCGTCCAAAGCATGACTCTCCAGTTTACGACGATCTTGAACTCATCAGACTTGACCAAGAGCCTCTCTGGTATCAAGAACGGTTCTCTGCATACAGCCAGAGGTACCTCGAAAGGGAGACAAAGCGACTCCGAACGAGCGAGATATCGTTACGCTACATTTTCGCAAGAAAATTGAAAACAATCACCCATTTCTGTACCAGTCCGTTGCTCGACTTCATCGAGGAAAATGTGGCTCCTTCTGTTGAATTTGGACACGAGCAAATGTCTGCTGGTTGTCAATGTATTTACCCCAGCGAGTGGCTAGATGTCATTAACAGCTGGGTTATGGAAATGAACCAGAGGCGCAACGTTTCTGTATCACATGCCTCGATTCTGAATTCGAATTGGGTTGAAAGATTGGATAAGGTCTGCTAGAGTGCAATCTACAAATTCTAGAGGGAGAAAAGAAATCTCAAACTACTTTCACATGTCTACATCACCCAAGACCACGGGCTTGCATCGTGAAGTGCATTGTAGACACAACCAGAGTCAGCCACACCAGTAACATGCCAATCGGCTCCAGCAATAGTCTTTCGCACACTGCTAAAGAATTCCTTGCTCCTCATCGTGTCAGAAGCGGCTGTGTTGAGGGTGATGATGTCGGCCAGGCGTCGCAAATGGCACATCGGTAGCTTATACCTCGCCTCAGCAAATGAAGTTCGGCTTCTAGAGCAGATCTCGAAAGGGCTGTGTATCTCTTTGATACCATTTCCAAACTCAACCCAATGAATGGCTTCAATATTTTGTCGCCGCTCAGAGATCCATTTGTCGAACATTTCGAGGTTAGACTTGCGTAAGAATGACCTGTAAACATCTCCATAGTCCAAGAACATCGAATTCATGTCCTTAAATCGACGAATAGAGGGCTCTGCATATGTGGCGTCATGGAAGGAGAACCCTCGATCCCGATACTTCTCGATCGCCTTCTCGATCGCTTTGGTATTGTGCTTCCCTCCCCATACGGCCGCATCCCTGCTACTTGCGTGATGATAGTACATATGAGCGGCGCACCAACCTCCAATGAAACACTGGACATGACTCGCATAAAACTCCTTGATAAAGCTCAAGCAGCTCCTGATGCCGCGGTAATGACACCCAATAATAAGTTGCACAGACTGAGCGCCCTGGGGCGTTTGGATGGAGCCACATATCATGCTAAATGGCTCTCCAGAGGAAGTTTCGTAGCCTGTCAGCCCCTCGATAAAACATTCCTCTTCATCGACATTTGGTTCAATGATAATATCGTTGCAGTGATCTCGTGAGATGATATATCTTCCTGCACGAGGGATGCTACTTCGCATCCTCATAAACGCGACAACGATCTCATGAACCGTCTCGTTCAATATTCCCGTTTCCATCCCAGGCGAGATCCAGGATGAAAAGGCATCTAGGACGTTCGATTGGACCTCCACTCGACCATCTCGCAGAAAGTCGCTGGCGATGCGATCGGCATTGAGCTCCCAGGTGACCCCGCATAGAGACAAGGCACTCATCATGTCCGCCACCGATTCCTTGTAGCCTGGGACATAAAAGTCCCAGTCGGAGTCCCTGCTCGCGGACCCCGGCACAAAGAAGTCCAAGGCCCGAGAGCCGCTAATGACACACCCAGTGTCAAACATGACAGATAGAAGCGTGACAGCGTATTTGAAGGTCCTGGATAGATAGTTCAGGGGGTTTGTTCGAGCGCGATGGCATCGCGCAACAGTGGGGTCCCCAGAAAACGCATTCACGAGCGCCAGGGAATCATCGACGTTGAGTTTATTCATGGCTTTTTGAAGGTGGGATTGACGAGGCATCTTGGGAAGGATGCTGAGGTTACGAATATATAAAAAAAGCTGGAAACTAATGGGCATAGGAAGGCTATGGCTATGATTCTGGCTCGCTACAAGTTGTGTATGATCGAGCGCATGTGCAATTATATCGCCGGCCTTATTTTTAACTCGCATTAAATCAAGTAACTGCAACGGTGCCGTGGTGTCAGATTTAAGCGGACATCAGAATTCGGGGGGGTCATACTCTCATCGCGGCCGATGGCCCCACTTTTGCTTCGTTTTCCCGGCCGGCGGAGGTGCGTCGGTGTGGATCTACTTGTCGTAGAACCGGAGCGTGCACCCTATCAGCTGTCAGCGTAAGCGCTGGCATGAGTCCGGAGGCGGAGTTGCAGGTGGGGCGGTATACATCGCCCTCTCCATGCTTAAGTAGAACGGTGCGGCGCTCATCGACAACCCCAATCAAACTTATCCAGTTCTCAATATGTCGCAGGAGATTTTACTCAACATTAGCGATCCTCAAATCATGGGGATACATATGACAACCCTTATTGATCTTTGGGTTGAACATGGCTTGACCGATGGACAGTTTCTGGCCCTTGAATATACTAAAAATATAACCGAGGACTTGGACATCCAGTTCATCCAAGCTCTCGCACAAGACAAGACCTGGTACGATACAGTTTACTCCAACATCTTAATGCACTTGGAAAATTGGGAAGAGTTACCAGCTTGGCAGGAGGTCTGCTTATTGAAAGGGTACTTTGATCGTTCCCCCAACTTTGTTCAATATGTCAGTGCGTCAGCGAAAAGATCTACCTTGATAATAATCAAGGTTTTTTCTCAGGTGCGTTAGTCCCCAAAGTCTTTGTGTCCATATATGAACTAACATGATGCTAGGACGTATATACCAGCGAACCCAGCCTGTCTCCAACTCGTAAACCAGAAACTCTCATTCCTTACTTCTGGGAAACATCGAGATGGTACCAGGCAAAGTTCCACCAATACCAGGACCGGCAATTCTCCAAGCTTTACAGTCTGGAGCGCTCCGTGAGGGCCTCACTAGCATCTGGTGGATCTCTATTTATCGTTGTGGCCGAGGATGTATACCCACCGGCATGGGTTCAAGCCATGAAAGCTTGGGGAAATCCAGAAGAACAACTTGGTGATTGGACTGAGGCCTTGCAGTCACCTCTCAGAAAAGATGCACTGGTGGAGCGATGGATCAATGGAGCAATTTAATTACAGTACTATCTTCTCCCGTTTATATGTAGCATTGAATGCAAAACTAGCCCTCTGTTTTCTCCTTGCCATCCACTATCTCTGCATCCGCATCATCTTCAAAATCAGTGGAGGAGTCGCCCCACGGAAGAGAGCGACAAGTTGGAGTAACTGGTGCATCTGGCGAGTGCATCTCTTCTGCCTCCTGCGAATCAACCATTAGAATTGAGTAGTATCGAGGGTTGTTATATCATACGAGATGGTCAAGTATCTTTTCAACGCCCTGGTAGAGACTTCTAGCCCTCGCGGATGCATTCGCTATATCAAGACGAATGACATTGAGGTCGTCGCTGAGGTCCTGGAGTTGTAGCTGGAGAGCAGCCAGCTCTGTCTGTATATCGATGTTGGTCATTGGAAATTGTTTTGAAGGCGTTGCTTGTTGGTATGGATGTACGGGGTGGCCTGGGGTTTTATAGCCCGAGGCTGCGGCCGCAACCCCACGGTCGGATGTTGCATTCCGCTCCGTGTCTAAAATTAGCAGTCAACGTGTAAGCTAGGCACCCGCAATTGGCGGTCGCATTTGGTATACAAATGATTGTATTGATCTACATATATGAATGAGAGTCGTTTACATCTTCTCTGTGCCATTTTGCCGCTCGAAACTAACGGGTGCCTGCAACAGTGTCCTTCCCTCCATTGCAAATGAAAGCTTCGCTGAACGTACTTGACGAGGTGGGAAAAACGCCATGACTGACTCCAAGGGGCATTCATTCCAAAGTTGCCACGAAATCTGGTGATCTCGGACTAGCATGAAATACGGCTTCCTGGTCTTCTTAAACTGCTCAATCAAAGAGATCCTCGTCTGTATAACTTGATAGTCCAAGCTAGTGCTAGCCAAATGGCGTAAACACTTTGCGATCGGCAGTAGTCCAGGGGAAATCATACGAGATAGTTCGACCTCGTATGGTTCGTGAAAGTTCCAGATCCTTTCCAAAAAGTGCTTTCCCTCTCTTGTAAGCCCACGAGAAAAGTAGAGGTTGGCAAGACTGATGGCGATAGGATAAAGTACTTCTTCCATCTGTGAATTCCGGAATAAAGGCCATGCCTCTCTGAAAGCTTTCTCAACAGACGATGGTGCCAGAAAGGAACAGCGGGTGGCGAATTTGAGGTTCATATAGATCTTGACGGCCTGCTGCTCTGGTTTGTGACCACCATGACAGGAAGTGAAAAGGTTTTGCACGATCCTCTCATTGCGGCATATGCTCCGGAGAAAGGAGCAGGTTTGAGAGACAGAAACAAAGGTCTGCACTTCATCAATCTCCTCTATGACCATTCTCACGATTTCGGGAGAGAGGTCAAGTAGAGGAAACAATATGCCTGCGGCTTCGTGGTTGTTGTTTACGTGCATTGTAGGCCCTGATGTGATTGAAGGTAGAGTCCGATAAGCTAGGGGATCAAAGGTATTTATGCAATTTAGACTCCGGTAGTCGACAGCGTTGGAGTTGGCAACTCATCAAGGCTTTCAGAGTCGTCGGCCTTGGGGACCCACTCGCCGGCGATCGGCGACGGTCAGCACGGGAAAGTGGAGACATCACCGGCTTCCTTCCTCGGCACTCCGCGGGTAATACACATGTTTCATTGGTTCAGTCTACATGGGTTGAGCGGGGGATATTTCGGGGTTAAACGTTCCCCCATCCACGGTTGTTTTTAAATTTCCCCCATCTTCTCTATCCTCGACTTCCGTCGCGATGCCCTATGATACAGAGAGTTGTTTGTTGTGGATACTAGTAAGCAAGACGTTCATGAAATATGACGGATATAATTCTTTTTAGATGGTTACTAGGAATTTGTTAAATATAGCATGTTAAATATCGTGTTACTAGTCTCGTTGTTAGAGAAAGCCATCGTCTACATGCTAAATCTCGTTCTCTTACCAGTCACCCGTGGTCAAACCGTGGTCAGATACTGGCAACTCTGCACTGCGGGGTTCTTTGTTACTGGTCAAGGCTGGCGTTTCTTTGGCGCCTACATGTGATACTAGTCACCCTGGTCGTAGTTGTACTGGTACCAAGTCCTTACCAGTATATTGCCTCTGGAGGGTACTGGTAAGCACCCTTGTGCCAGTACCAGTAACCGATGCTTACTGGTACTACCGGAACTTCCGTTGCCAGTAGCAATCTTCTACCAGTAATCACAGTACTAGAGTTAGCAGTAAGTATCTGTTACCAGTAGTACTAAAACTAGACTTACCAGTAGGCACGCTGTACCAGTAACTGTCACGCGGACATTACTAGTCACGCTCGATCACTATCTCCCAATTTACCAGTAAGTATTACTGCTTGGACCACAGGTTTCTGGTAACCTGTACTTAGTCGGATTCTGCTTACCGGTATATGAGCAAGTGCTAAAAATGACTTACCAGTATCCGAGCAAGTACTAAAAGTGAGATACCAGTACACGAGCAAGTGGTGAAGGTGACTCACCAGTACCTATATATCCCCCAACCTTCTGAACAACGCTTTTCCCTCTTTCCTATTACCAGTAGCAGATGTCTCAAAGCTCTCTGCAATCTTTAAAGCTCTTTCCACGATTTGCCGCCGTCTTGTTACTAGTAACCTAGCTCACTATGCATTCCGCTTCAAGTCCTCAACTTCCCGATGGCTTACTAGGCGTCTTAAAGGACCTTTGGCCTTTTCTATGTCATGACGGTCTGGGTCTGGACAGTGATCCAACCTCAGCGGAAGCACTGCAAGCGTTGGCCAACTATGAGCACATTTATGACGACGACAGCTGGAGTGAGTCCTTGGCTAGCCTTCCTGAACTATCGGATAGTGAGTCGCTATCAGAAAGTGGTGCGTTATGTTGCGCCAGCCCGCCTGTATCTCTTCACTAACAGGATAGAAACTTTGGAGTTGGATGATGGGATGGAGCTGGACTATGTGCCGTTCTTGGAAGTTGAACTTGGCGAGAGCTTTGATATGAGTATGTTATCAATTCTCTTGGCCGAATTTGAACTTCCTATCTAATTGTCTATCTTTATGTACTTATACTTCTTAAAGATTCTAGATTCTCCCATAAGGTCCTTTATATCCTCCTTTGACAAAACCACCTCGTAAACGCCGAAAGCATCTTGGGCTTTCCACATTGTCCCCTGGCTGTTATCCACTTGGGTTTTCTGAAACTCAAGGTTCTCCCAGTTCCCACTGTTCACCAAGAACTCTATCGTGTGAATCGCGTCAATGCGCTCTGTGTCATGGGCAAACTCCTCGGGCGTCCACTCATGGTCATCCTCATAACTGCCCTTCTCGCTAATATATACTGAGACTACTCTCAGTGCGAATTCATCGTCTTTCAACTCTCTCTCCAGCCTTGGTCTTTTTGGAGTCCGTCGCTTACCCTCGTGGCTCTGCTTGCGCTTCGTTCGACGTTGACCTTCAGGCTGTGAGATTTGGCAATCTCCATCATGCGACCCATCCTCCACTGTAAGATCGATGAAGATGGGCTGTTGCGTGCTTGAACCCATAGGTGTTGTTGTAATATCTGGAGGCGAATCTGCAGTTACGGAAGGAGTGGTTGGCCGGGTCGAGTTTCCCTTATCAGAGGAGTTTTTTGAGTCGGGGTAGTCGGTAGCAGAGCTTGGACTTCCAGGGCTTTGAGCTTGTCCGTCGGAGACGAGACTTTTTCCGGCCGTAGGGGCTATCGGCTCGATATCTGAAGGCTGCGTATCTTCGATATCCTCTATAAAGGGTGCCTCTTGTTCGCTTTTGTCGCCTGGTAGCGTAGGATGAACCGTTTGACTTGAGGCATCCGGGTGAGATGAAGGGAGTAACTGATTGCCACTAGAACCGACTGTGGCCTCCACTAGTCCATCCTCGCTGTCCCCTCCCTGATATACCTCTTGCTTGCTTGAGTCATCGGGAAGATCAGGATGAACCGATTGACTTGCGGAAGCAATGGAGGTCAGGGGAGGCTTAGGAGCAAACAGTGCTCTTGCGAATTTGAATCCTTTGATCCAGCTTGCTAAACGGAAGTCTGGATCGCCTCCATTCTCGAAACCTTCGATATATGCTGATTCCAAGGTATCCAAGGCTTCTTTTTCGTCGGCCGTCAGGCCGTTTTGTCCCATGGGAGCTGTCAATGCATCCATTGTAAAGTCGTTTGATGAAGCTGTGACTGCATCCATTGTAAAGCCGCATGCTGACGCTGTGACTGCATCCATTGTAAAGTAGTGTGATGAAGCTGTGAGAATTGTGAGATGAAGGAGTTGAGAGAAGAGCTCGAATCCGTGGGTGCCATTGACCCCTTAAGTATTTCACCCAGACGCCCCTGCGTGCTACCAAATAGGAGTTGGCATAATGGCGAGGCTGATTTTACAAGTCAACGTCATATCAGACGTTACTTGACTGGTGGAAGTCTCAACAATGGGGTCGTGAGGATGGCCCATTACGTGTCAGAAGCCATGAAACTGTAGAAACAGGCATGTGATGCTCCTTCAACGGGCGGTTAGCGATGTCTAGAGAATGTGATTCGTGAAGATGGGTCTTTGCATGGCGTTGGAGCTGGCCATGTTGGCTTTGACTGATGCGCGGAGCCCCAACATCGTGATAATATTGGATAGGAGAAGAGTGCTTATGGTTGATGAGGTGGCCAGCGGAACGCCTTTCTGCCTTGAAAGGTGGTCTCTGCGGTCTAGATCCATAACCATCATGACACTTGTATGACTGAGCCAACCGTGAGGGCTTACAGGCTCCATGTGTATGGTGGATGTTGAAGCAATAAGGTCCGGGACTTGGCCGTGTAGATACGAATCACCCCGAATCTTTGGTGGATGCCGAGCTTCATATATCACCCACGAGGGCTGTGTAGGCCTAAGGCAGGTTGTCTAATGACACGTGCTAAGATAAGTGTCTAACTCAGTACTTATGACACGTTCCCCCTCCCCCTATTCTCGTCCTACCTCGTCACCCACCTCTTGTTCTTAGTTCTTTCATCTATCTCCCATCTTGCAATACTTCTCAGATAAGCGTCTAAATATGGAATTGCCTCATTGTTCAAGATGTCTCCAAGACCTTGACAATGAACCCAAATGGCGACTGTCAGATAGCCCTAAGGTTCGTTATTCGATATATCCCTACCACTCCATTCCATGACTCAATCAATCTAGCTCTTATGCGACAAATGCGCTATGTCTTTTGAGAATCAAGTCGAGGTATATGATTGCAGAAGTATCGGTCCTTGGATAGAGCGTCAAGTACGTGATCCGGAAGGATACACTTACCGATGCCGCATGAAGCTCGACCAAAACATCTTCCCGTTCGATGACTTCGAAGCCAATTCTTCCACGGGAGCCCCAGTCTTTGTACCCAGACGAAGCTGTAAAATTGATGTCACACCGCTATCTGCAGCAGCATACCTAGGACACGGGAGGGCTGTAAGGTGTTTTTTACAATTTCCTGATCCCCACGAAAACGGTGGGCCTATTAGCCCTCTGTCACTAGCTTGTCTTAAAGGACGCTTCCACATTATTCATCTTCTTGCTGAGAGGAACGAATCCGGCAATACCTTGAATACGGCGCATATGGCCGCGAGAACGGGCCAGAGTCATTATATCCGCCACATCTATCAGAAGTTTTGCTTACAAGGCGCCTGTGATGTGGATTCAATCCCGCCTGTCATTCATGCACTTTACCTAGACGACGATGAACAAATCAAAGAGGTTTTCTCAGCGCTTATCGATCTGGATAAGGATGCTTTAGATACTCTCGGGATATGGAAGCATCATTGGACGTGCGCTGATCTTGCCAGGGCGATGGGGAAAAGCAACGATCTGGTAGATTGGCTTGAAGACAAATGCCGGTCTCTCACGAGCTGATTTCATACTTGCACTGAGTATATAGTCTAAATGGATACAGTCTGATACTGCTCTCAGATGCTTATGCACGAAATGCTACCGTGACTGCGTAAAACTGCCTGGTAGGCTGCGGCGGCTTCAACTCGTCGTATCATACCCCATTCCCCATCGCCATACTGGGCATAAGCACAATCTGTCCGCGCAATTCTAAAAGGGGATTCCGCTCCTTGCCAACGTATCCTAGTCATGAGGTCGTTAAGCAACAAGGCTTACACGACCGACCCTCGACATCGGTTGGAAAGGCGCCGCATCAGCTCCTTCACGAGCCGCCTGCCACCTTATCTAACAGATGAGTCAATCAATTGAGCACATGTTGGCCCATTGCACAGGCTGTACTGGTGGTTGCATGTGGTTGACCAAGTTGTCGGTCATGCGGCAGTGAGTATCTCCAATGGGAGTGTCGCTCTGGTGTTGTTGGACATGTCTATAGACTCTGGTAAGGCATTTTGTTCCTCTTAAGCCCCCTTTTTACACATTCTTAAGCGCTCTGTCTATAATTAAGCCCAATACTAGCCTTAGATCGTCATCATTACCCAATCCGTGGGTTTGAAAGTGGCCATTCTCAAACATGGGCTGGTGTAGTTGGTGGTCTCCCTTGTCGATACCTACGAGTTGCATTTCAACCGGCCATGTAAAAGACCAAGAGATACACACATTCTCTAAAGTAATCACTGATGTCATCTTCTCCAAGCGCAGTACTTAAGGGCGGTCTTGTCCCCTTCCAAATCTCTCCCAACTTCCTTCTTTACCACCATCAAGCCCTCTTACAAGATAGCTCATCCCGCTTTAAACATCTTCTTTCGTCGATAACAACTCAATCCACAATGCCTCCCTCAAACCCTCTTTCTTTCGGCTTCCCTGCCGGCAACATTACCTATATCCCCAAGGGAATATTCTCTCCCAGATCTTTTGACCCCCTTCGCGCCTCTCTCTCCCAGAATTATTCCCAGGAATACTCTTGTGAGGCGTGGCTCTCCCCGCTGTGTCTCGCTGCATCCAGAGGACTGACTGAGGTTGTCAGTTTCCTGGAGGGGTTTAAGTACACGGACAAACAGAGGGACTTAGACTTTGCCTTATTCTTGGCCAACCGCTCGGGGCATTTAGAAACAGCTGCTTTGCTTTTAAAGAAAGCAAACCCAGCACGGAAGTCTTCTACCAATGGTTTACATGGAGCCGCCTGGCGAGGGCTGAATGAGCAGATATGCGATTATATTGGAGATCTCAATGCCGATCCTGATGTTTTTGATGGGTCATCCGCAACGCCAGTTATATATGCCATGCTTGGTGCACAAGACGAAGAAGGCGCGTGGGAGACTATCGAGTGTCTCTTTAATCTAGGAGCGAGTCCTTGGACTACATTTGGTAGTCAGAACTTGAGTTATTCCGAGATTGCACGGCGAGAAAGGAAAATGGTTCTAGCACAAAAGCTTAAGGAGTGGGAAACATGTCCCTCACCAACTATTTTGAATTCGAGCCGCGAA
This sequence comes from Fusarium beomiforme, assembly GCA_002980475.2. Classification (NCBI taxonomy): domain Eukaryota; kingdom Fungi; phylum Ascomycota; class Sordariomycetes; order Hypocreales; family Nectriaceae; genus Fusarium; species Fusarium beomiforme. Next base: position 17,825 of record PVQB02000232.1, read on the forward strand.
TCAAGCTCCATGCCAGAGGGAGATAACGATGTCCTACCTGACGACGAGCGACCACAGGAATGTTCAGAGGCTACAGGAGGAGCCAATTCGGGCCGCGAAGCAAGCCATACGGTAGTGGAAGGCGATGATGTCCAGCCTGATAACGAGCGACCACGAGAAGTTCCAGAGGCAGCAGGAGTCTATCCAAGCCGCGAATCAAGCTGCACGGTAGGGGGGGCGGATGTTATCCAGCCTGAGCAACCACGAGAAGGTCTAGAGGCTGATGGAGGAGCCGATCTGAGCCGCAAAACAAGCCACTCGGTAGGGGGAGACAATGATCAGCCTAACAACAAGCGACCACGAGAGGATCCGGAGGTTGATGGAAGAGCCAAGCGAGCACGCGGAGCGTAAAGGTACGCACATGAGTGGGACATCAATGTATCATACATAAGGGAGTCAATTATCAAGATCACTTTTCGCGTTTTACCATTCCGTTGTCACTACATGCGTTAACGCTCGTCTGACTTTGCAAAAAGTTGGTTAACCTTGGGATGGTATATACCCACTTAGATCTTATCGATATCTTATCAATCTTCGGTCGAGCATGGGTCAAGTGAGCGGTGAGTGAAGGATGCCAAGCCAGGTTCTGCCAGATGCTACCGCCTGGCAGATAGCCTATTCTGCCAATCCCGACCGCCTTCAACAGGGATGACGTTCCTCAGGGGCTCCGATTGTCAACAGTCCTCTCTGACCTCTAAAGCGCGCCCGTCATGAACCCTCCACGCAGACTCGAGCTCGAAGATGGTAGTTTAATCACATACACCGACGCACAAAACCTAGATGAAGATATCGTTACTAAGCTGGGATATACCGAACATCGCAAGAAACTCTACGACAACCTCGATCGACAAAAAGACACGATTCGCTCTCTCGTCAGGCACCATCTACAGTTACCCAACGATGCGGAATGCACAGTCCTTCCCCAGGAGCAATGGATCAAGGGAAGCTTCAATGTCTGTATCCCTATCAGGACAGTGTCGGGTTCTACTCATCGGAACTTGATCCTGCGCTGCTGTTTACCATACAAGCTTGCCGAGGCCCAGTACCCAGGTACCATTGATGAGAAGTTGAGGTGCGAAGTCGGAGCTTATGCCTGGATGCAGCAATATTGCACAGATATCCGCATTCCCTATCTCTACGGCTTTGGCTTCACCGATAATCGCCATGTACGTTCGCTCACCTTGCATTGCGCGTGCGCTGCCGGTCTGACTGTCAATGCAGTATTCCCATGAGAGCTATCGTCCTTTGTACCTACGTCTTTTCCGCAAACTTCAGCGTCACCTCAACCATCTTTTACATCGCGACATGCCCTCCTGCTATACCCTTCATCCATCGCGTCACCATCTACCCACGGCATACATGCTGCTCGAACATATCGGCCCCGACGTGGGACAAATGCTTTCAAATACTTGGCCTCGCCAATTAAACGATTTGGATCGAAGAGAACGGCTGTTCCGAGGTGTAGCACGCGCGATGCTCTCCCTAGCTCGAGTTCCCCAGCCACGAATAGGGTCTTTTCAGTTTCATGACGATTGCTATGTCAGGCTGACGAACCGGCCATTGACATGCTCAATGATGATCTTCGAGAACGACGGTACACGGAGAGCGATCGAGAGCACAGAAACATACTCATGTACGGAGTCCTTCGCTTCCGGCATGATCTCATACCACGACAACCATTTTATTAGTCAACGAAACGTTGGTGATGAGGAAGAATGTCGTGAGGGTATGGCTATGAGAACTCTGCTGCGAGGATTATCCTACAAATACATCAAGAAAGAGTTTCGAAATGGGCCATTTTGCTTACAGTTCACTGATCTACATGCGAGTAATATTTTCGTTGATGAAGACTGGAATGTTACTTGTCTTCTGGACTTGGAATGGATCTCGGCACTGCCCGTGGAGATGTTAGCCGTGCCTTACTGGCTCACCAATCGCAAGATCGACGAGGTAGCAAAGGAACATTTTGAGGAATTCAACCAGGTTCGGCAACAGTTTATGCGCATCTTCGAGGAGGAGGAAGTGAAGGCTGATTCCGACACTGCTCTTTCAAGAGTCATGCAAGACACCTGGAATTCAAAAGCATTTTGGTTTTGGCATTGTCTAGAGTCCGTGGACGCTATGTCTTGGCTTATGCGGGATCAAATTTGTCCCCAGTTTGGCACGTCCTGGGCTCCTAGTATGAGTAAAATGTTGTCAAAGTTCTGGTGCGAAGACTCCCAGGAAATGGTTGACAAGAAGATGAATGAGCTCAAAGTTTATGAGGAGGAACTGAGGGATGCACTCAAGGCAAATCGGCCTTAGATCTCCTAATACACAAGTCCGATAATTGTAGATTCATCCTGTATTACTTTGCCTCTTTCGCCTTCTCCTCTGCCTCCTTCCTTGCCTCCTCCTCCCGACGTTTCCTCGCATCTTCTCTGCGCTTCTTTGCTGCAGTGCCTGAGGAAAGCGTTTGGAAATTAGCGCTTGGTAAGCCAGCAACAGATGCCTCCTGGACGACGCCATCATAACTATCATGTCCACTTTTGCCACCTCCAGCGTCTGCCATTATCGTCGTTGTTGATGAAGTTAAGGGGGCGGCTGACAAGATGGTCGACGAGGGGATCGATGAGATCGATGAGATCGACGAGATCGACGAGATGGTTGACAAGGGGATTGAGGGGATGGCCAAAGGTTTGGCTGAAAGCGATCGAAGGGTTGGTTGTCTGTTTGTTTGCTTTTCCGTTCCTTTCTCAAGATCTATCTCGATGAGGGCTGTCGTATGAGCTTTGGTGTCTCGTGGTGGTATATATATATGCCAGGCTGCGTCCTCAATACAGCTCCGCATCGACGCTGCTGCCTAGAGGGTTGGACGAATGTTCATGCTCCTGTGTGTTGGGTGCGCGAGTGGTCTGCATATCGGGCCACTTGTGACTGTGATGGTCCTGGTGCAGGTCATGGCACAATGCTATGTACTTACACAGAACAAACGGGGGAAGTGATCAATCATTTGTTGAATCCTCTGCATGATGCCAGAGAAAAGTGCATAGCGACTCTTTCGTGATTCTCACTTTGGGTATTTGTAGAGTCGGAAGGTGGCAGGCGGCACCATGGGAGTCTGACGCAATAATTAGCACATCAACCAAGCTACAACAATATTACCTTAATACTCTCGCTCATTCTGTCGCCTGTCGCTCTGTGCACTCGACTGTCGTGTTAATAATTACTTCTTTCCACACACACACACAATCGATGGCATTCCAGGTACTCCTTATCAAACCTTGTTAGCTAGTTACGTATCTCGTGAGATCAACCGCAGGACAGACTCTGATTCAGTCGGGGAGCAGAGGGATGCTTCCATGTGGCTTCCTAACAGCAAGGGAGGCACTTGCGGGGCTGTGTGAGCTCTGCGCTGTTATGTAGACAGTGATTAACTTGGTGTGCGTGCCAATGGAGGATTCTGAGTTCACAGGCCATCCCAGCCAATAAATAAAGTAAGGCGAGAGGCAAACACGGATGGTCAAATCCCAAACCTGAGATTTCATTTTTAGACGCATCTAAATCCAATCACGGTTAGATTTAAGAGTTTAGCGCTGCCGCCAAGTGCCCTTAGTGGCTCGGCTATGAAAGATTCACATGATTGATCCTCAGCTCGAACGTGTGCGTGCCCTGCAGGCTAAGATGTGCCATAATTGGCAATAGTCTCGCAGGGGATGGGATGGGGCCTGTCAAGGGCGGGGTACAACTGGCGTTTTTATCTTATCGGTTGTGCTAAGACTACAGTTAAGAATGCCGTCCCAATCAGTTTGCAATACCTATCATTCCAGCATAGGTCAGTGCTCATGTATGTACTAGTACATAGGGGCGCACGTTCTCAGATCGCCAAGTTAGCTATACTGGCCAGTACCATATCTGAGAGCGTTTCCTAATTAAATCATCGAGCAAGAATTGAGAGAAGGCCACAGACGGATAGAGAAGTTCATAGTCGACGTGTCTCTCGCCCAAGAAGATAGATACAAAAAATTATTACAGGACATGTTAAAATGAATCTTGGGCGAAGGGAATTTACAGAGGGAGCCGAACGGGGGTAAGAAACTGGAGTAACGGGGCCGAGTCAACCGCAGCATCCCTCGGCAGCCCCGCCGCGCCGATGGCCCACATCTTACCGGCCGTGGGGCGTCCCGGAGGGAGCAACCCGTATCCGAGATGGAGTTCATGTCTGCCATAAACTGTGAGTGTCGAACCTCTCGCAATGATGAGTCCACGTATTAAGTGACTACAGCCGAATCAAGAGTGGATGTCTTTATCCTCAACGTGTAAGGTCCGCTCCGACAAGGAGTCTTCTAATAATCTTTGACTTGCAATTTGCGGGTTCCCAAGGATACTTGCACAACACAGTTCTCTTGAAATGCAGATTCCTGTACGCACAGAGTGACAAAAGTCCTTTCGCATCGGCGTTGCGCCCGTCAGAGTAGTTGCACACCCTCTAGGTTGCCGTTGTATGAGGCAGCCTGTAGAGTATTGCCGTACTCGCCGCCCTGCGCGTTGATATGCGTTCCCTTATCTAGCAGTAGTTGCACAATCCCTTGGTTGGCGGTACGCCAGGCAGCCTGTAGAGCATTGCCATACTTGCCGCCCTGCATATTGACGTCTGCTCCCTTATCTAGGAGCAGTTGCACAACCTCTCGGTGGCCTTCATTCAAGGCAGCTTGCAGAGCATTGCCGTACTCACCGCCCCGCGCGTTGACATCGGCTCCCTTGTCGAGGAGCAATTGCACGATCTCTTGGCGGCCTCGAAATGAGGCAACTTGGAGAGCATTGCCATACTTGTCGCCCCGCGCGTTGACATCCGCTCTCTTATCTAGCAGCAATTGCATGATCTCTACGTTGTCGTTAATGGAGGCAGCGTATAGAGCATTGCCGTACAAGCCGCCCTGCGCGTTAACATCTGCTCCCTTGGCTAATAGCAGTTTTACAATGTCTAGATTGCCCTTATAAGAGGCAGTTTGTAGAGCATTGCCGTACTCGCCGCCCTGCGCGTTGACGTCTGCTCTATTGTCTAGCAGTTGTTGCACGATCTCTAGGTTGCCCTTATAAGAGGCAGCTTGTAGAGCATTGCCGTACTTGCCGCCCTGCGCGTTGACGTCTGCTCTATTGTCTAGCAGTTGTTGCACAACCTCTAGATTGCTCTTAAAAGAGGCAGTTTGTAGAGCATTGCCGTAGTAGCCACCCTGCGCGTTGACATCCGCTCCTTTGTCTAATAGCAGTAGTTGCACAACCTCTAGGTTACCCTCATAAGAGGCAGCTTGTAGAGCATTGCCGTAAAAGCCGCCCCGCGCGTTGACATCCGCTCCCTTGGCTAATAGCAGTTGCACGATCTCTAGATTGCCCTCATAAGAGGCAGCTTGTAGAGCATTGCCGTACAAGCCGCCCCGCGCGTTGACATCCGCTCCCTTGGCTAATAGCAGTTGCACGATCTCTAGATTGCCCCCATCAGAGGCAGCTTGTAGAGCATTGCCGTACAAGCCGCCCTGCGCGTTGACATCCGCTCCCTTGGCTAATAGCAGTTTTACAATGTCTAGATTGCCCTTATGAGAGGCAGCTTGTAGAGCATTGCCGTACAAGCCGCCCTGCGCGTTGACGTCTGCTCTATTGTCTAGCAGTTGTTGCACGATCTCTAGATTGCTCTTAAAAGAGGCAGTTTGTAGAGCATTGCCGTACTCGCCGCCCTCCGCGTTGACATCCGCTCCCTTGGCTAATAGCAGTTTTACAATGTCTAGGTTGCTCTTAAGTGAGGCAGCTTGTAGAGCATTGCCGTACTCGCCGCCCTGCGCGTTGACGTCTGCTCCCTCTGTCGTCAGATCTCTTGCGGCCCCTGCGAGTCCAGCTAAACAAGCATAATACAGTCTGGGTGCTCTAGGAGGCCCTGGTTCTTGTGTCCACCAGACGTCGGCCTGGTATAAGTGACACCACAGCTGAAATGTTGTCTCGTCTTTTAAAAAATTGGCTGTGATTCGAACAATTTCTTCAGAGGTCTCGGCCGAAACGGCGTATTCCGTCCAGTATTCTGCCGCATATAGTGCCATCGGAAAGTCGGATCTGATTGTGCTGCAATTGTTCTTGATATCACCCAGATAAGTCAGGCAGGTTCTGGTGATGACAATACTTGCACTTTCGAGGTCGAACTGGGCTTGCTTGAGAAGATACTCTTTGACAGAGAAATGGGCCAGATGAAGTTCCTCCACGGTCTCAACGTATTCCGTGACTTCGGCGATTATCACCAAGCTGGGGCAATATCGCAGGATGTCGGTTTTTAGAGATAGTCTGCCATCAACATCGAAGCCCCGAGGCTCTTGATCTATCTCGGTAGCTATCACTTCGATAGCCTCTGCCAGAGTCAGAGGCCTCTTGGTGTAGACGAGAAACTGCATGAGACGAATCGCGCTGCTCTTGTATTCCGACGGTATGTTTTGGAGCATGCGGCGATATGTCTCATTCAGATCGCGGGGCAAAGACCTGAGAGCTAACTTGATAGCTTTTGGACTCAGACATCTAGCAAGACTCTCCAGTTGACAAGCTGCCCATCTAAACCTGTGACGAATGTCAGAAAAGTGTTTGCTTTATAAATATAGATGACCTAGGCCAAAGCTTACATCCCGTCGGCTCTATCTCCGATCTTATCACGGATTTCGTCTAGAAGACCTTGGGATAGTTTCTTGCTCACGAAATCGGGCTTCTGCTCAAGCGTTGCCTCAACGTAAGAGCGTATGTCAGCGTTGACAGCCTGCTTGTCAAGTAAGACACAATTGCGCTCATCCAACAGCCGAGGGATCTCGCCTTGGAACTCTACTTCAGGTCGGCCAGTTACGAGAAACTGGCCGTTACTAGACGCCAAACCTCTTAACCAATGCAGAAGTTCTTCTCTTGTCGTACACTCGTCCAAAGCGTCGATGATGACGAAGACCTTTCCAGTGATTTGTATCATTGTATTAATACAGGCTGATAAGGCATCCGTATTTGGTTGCCTCCGTCCATCATCATGCGAAGCGAAAAGACTATCAAGTCTTCTCGCGGCTTCGTTCCTGGTATGATAAAGCTGAACTGCCAGCGAGCGCAGGAGATCCTCCAGTTTCTGTTTCCTGGCATCGTTAAAGTCGAAGAAGAAGGCAAGCGTGGTGTGGGTGTCCGTTTGCAGAAGATGATCAAGAATCGTCGTACTCAGAATAGTCTTGCCACATCCTGCCAGACCGTAGAGCCACAGGTGCTGACGTGTCCCAAGTTTCCATTCCTGGAAGACGGGACTGTTTAGAAGCCAGGTCCCAGTGCCGGGATGGCGGCGTTTTCTTGCCAAGTTGGCATTGTTTGAATAATCTGGCGGGGACAGCCATCGCTCGATTTTGGCAAAGTGGTGGTCAGATGCCATGCTCATCACCGCATGTCTGGTTTCATTTCCCGTGGATTCGACTGTTCGAGGTTAGAAGAGGAAGTGTGAGCCGGCATTGTGATGCTAACTAGAACTGAGGATTTCGCTAATAGGCGTCTCAGCCTCGACCTTGCTGGGAGGAATCTGGCGTAGGAGATCTTTAGCATACGCCGCTGCCATCATTGCTGCAAAACCCTGCCACTCCTTGTTCTTGTGCGAGTCAGAATAATCGCATATCCCGCGGATCACTAGACACGGGAAGTGGTTCATTAGCCCAGCTGCCTCCATTTCGAAGCAGAGAACGCCCTTCTTCGCCGCAAGCGCATCCCGTGTCAAAGCATCCTTCATCAAACGATTCGACGAAGCGATCAGGCCGTAGTGAATCGCGGGATTATCTTCATATTCAGTACGTCCGGGTCGCAGGACTAAGATTGAGGGATCATCGCCACAAGCTTTCGCGCAGCTGGACTGGCCATCTGGCGGGTGAACCTTTGAGGGGTGGTATAGTCGGTCGGTGCTAGATTCGGGCCGTTGGAACTCTTTCTTAAGTCTCGGGTTCTCTTTTAAGATATCGTGGACATATTTATCAAGCTGGTGTCCTTTGCGCTTGTATTGCGTCAAGAGTCCATGCACGGCCGCTCGCAGAATCGTCGGCGGCTGATTCAAGAATCCGGTCTCCTGGAATTCCTGACCTTGCACTGCCTTCCCAAAGTCATACTGGAACACACCGCCCTTCCCATGGCCAGAAGCACTCACCACGACGTCCCCAAGCCGGATGTCATGCTCAGGAGTCGGCGCACCGCCGCCAATTCCAACCATCAGGCCGAATCTGACGTTGGGGAAGCTGTGAAGCATATCTTTCGCGACACCAGCAGCGGACGATATGCCGTATTCGCCATGGGGAAGGACAGCAATAACAACATTATGTTTCCCGATCTTGCCTAGTGTGTAGTTGTTGCTATCGTTAGCGGATACGAACTCGGGTCCTTCGTGCTCTTCGTCGAGAAACAGTTGCGCAGCAAGGTATTCAGCTGCAATGGCGCAGATCCAGCCGACCGTGTACTTTTGGGGATTCGACATGGTCGGCGATCGATGTCGAGCGGAGAGGAAGACGTGATGTTGGATGGACAGACAATCGCAACAGAGGAGTGATCGAGGAGGCGCATAGTGAGGCCCGCATGCTCTTGGAGGTAGCGGACGTCTATCAGGCTCCGAGGATGTGTGAGGATTCCATCAGTCAGCCTCACGGCGCCTCTGTGCAGCAACTTGCGGCAGGCTGGCAGCAGGCTGGGCGTTGTAGCGAGCCAATAGCAACTAAGAATCAAGGTGTGATGGAAGACTGCAGACGAGCCCAAGAAATGTTCCAGGAAGAAGGAAGGAAAAGAAGAAGGAATAGAGACTATGGTCCCTCTGCTTTGGCCCTGGTCAATTTTCATGGAAAATATTGTAAACTACAGTCATAATGAAGGTGGTTCTATGTTGTCACTTCTCGTCATCCCTGTGATCTAACGACCGCTGTCTCGAACCTCGTTGCGGCCGTCTTCTGACGAATCACGTAGTCTTGTTCGTGGACGCGAGCCTGATGCCGAATAGCTAGTTGCGCTAGACACGTTAGATATCGTCTTATAAGAGGACTTAATAATCCATGGCCTTCGTAATGGAAAGTGGTGGGCGGTCTAATGAAAAGCAGTAGAGCGCGGGGAAAGAGAGACCGTGCCTGGGTCACCCTGAAGGAGGGGCCGGACCGAGCAAGCTCCAGCTAGCGCGATTGGCTGCGCGTCAAGAGCAAAACGCGGGTCTTCATAACAAACAGTTCTAGAGCTGATCACTGCCCTCCTCCCGCACAACTCAGTCAACCAATTAATTAATCAATCAGTCAAATAGATTCATGGAAGAACTTGAGAGGCTGCGGAAGCAGTTGGAGGAAGAACAGCGCCTACGTAAGGAAGAACAGCGCCTACGCGAAGCCGCCGAAAAACGCGCAAGCGCATCACAACCACTATCACTCAATTCGTACCTCGAGACTTGCCATACACTCCGCCTCTCTATCGACGTTGTCACCGATCGGTCCCTCACGACTCAAGGCGATACGACTAATCCGACCGGCCGCTTCTACCCTCGTCGAATTGTCCCTTGGGATGCATTCCCAACAGAGCAAGAACAAGTTTGGGCCGACTTGGCCTTCAGCCCCTCCTTCGCCGCCCAGTCCTTTTTTCCGTCTCGACACCAGCTAGAATACGTCGAGTCGTTGCTTCATCCGATTAGTAGCGAGATTGATCTTCGAAACAGTGAGCGGGACGTGGTAGAGAACGCAGTTCAGAAGCTTATGGATGCTACATACGCCGATCTTACCCTGAGAAACCACCTTGGTCTCAACGGAACATTGACGTTTGAGAGTCATACCAATCTTGGAATTACCGACGAGTCTCTTTCCGAATCTATGGATCAAGTCTCCCTCAGCTCGAGAACATCGGCCCGAACATCGAGGCGTCGGAAAGCACGAGGAAAAGGCAATCGGGCAGACCAGTTCTGCATATCCCGAACGTCAGACGGCCAGAGGTTCCCAGCAGTCGCAATCGAGTACAAAGCGCCCCATAAATTGAGTTGCCATGAGATTGTTACAGGACTGGTCGGAGAAATCCAACCCGACCGCGATGTGATCAATCAGGAGGGCGAGGGTTTCGAATTCGAAGCTAGGAGACTCACCACCGCCGTGATAACGCAACTCTTCTCGTACATGGTTGGTAAAGGTACGCAGTATGGCTATGTCTGTACAGGGGAGACGTACATCTTCTTGCACATACCAAAGGATCCCTCCTGCGTCTACTACTCTGTTTGCATACCGAGTCTAGATGTTGAAGACGATGACGAGAACCGACTTCATCGGACGGCTGTGGCGCAAGTCTACGCCTTTGTACTCCAAGCTATTCGATCGCCACTGCCGTCTCAGGCGTGGCACAACGCTGCAGATCAACTCGATACATGGGCTGTAGAGTACGACGACGTGCTCAGAAGCATCCCTGCGACGCTCCGCAAAGCAAAGCGCACCACACCATACAGAGCACAACGATGGAAAGGTTTCACACGCTCGCCGATCCGAACGCGTTCACGATGCCTGCCTCTCGAAGATAAGAAGGTTCAATCCAGCGACGACGATAACGAAGATGACGGAAGCCCTTCTCCGACACCGAATCTAACCGGTCGTTCATTAGGCGAGTCGAGAGGCACGAGTTCGAGTGAAACACAAGTGCAAGGAAGAGTGTCCGATACGCAAGGGAATGCGGACAAGCGACAAAATATACGAGACCGGCCATACTGCACCCATGCATGTCTGCGTGGAATTGCTTCCGGCGGCCCTCTAGATGAGAGGTGCCCTAACATCGCGGACCATGGCGAGGCACATATCGACCGACAGAGCTTTGTTGCCCTCTTGCGCGATCAACTGGCAACTGATCATGGGAATGATGCTGATTGTACGCCGCTTGGCATCTCGGGATCGCGAGGGTCCCTCTTCAAGCTATGTCTGTCATTGCGTGGTTACACGCTCGTGGCTAAAGGTGTAGAGGCAATGGATGCAAGACATCTACGGCACGAAAATAAGATGTACGATCATGTTTGGTCACTTCAGGGCACCTTCGTACCAGTCTGCCTGGGTATAGTTGACCTTATCAAACCGTATTACTTCGACAGTGGCGTATATGTACATTTTTTGTTACTCAGTTATGGCGGTCGGCCTGTCTTGCGAGAGATGAAAGACGTTAGGCCGAATGTTGTCGACCAGATCATTGTAGCGCTCAAGCGACTTCACCAGTACCGAATCTTGCACCACGATGCGGAGCCACGCAACGTCCTGTATGATCGATCAAGCGGGCGATGCATGTTGGTAGATTTGATGCTGGCGGAGATTCATGATCGACAACCTCTTGGATCTATTAATCGCAACAGGCAAAGCCGGAAGAGGAAATGGGTGACGGGCAAGCATGTACCAGATGCCTTTTCCGTCGAGGTGCAGTCTCTGCGGGCGAGTCTGGCTTGAAGATATGCTACTTCCTGGGAAGTCGCATCAAGGGCGACGACAGGAGGCGTATGGCTGCCCTTGCCTGTTGACCAACACAAAGAAACTGAGCGTCTTCAGGTTAGACTGCCTCCGTGTATTGTGTCCTGGCATGTTGGAAGGATCTCGCATATGCTTTCCCGTCACTTTGTTACTCTTTCGGCTTTGTCTGTTACAATTAATGGATCCAAGAGGTTGTCGGATGAAGATGTTTACTCACATTTACGAAAGACGGCTGTCTTGTTATGACAACTACATTGTTTAATTCAGAGTATTGCAATTGGTCTTGTCAGTACGGAAAGATTGCAAGTTAGTAAGCATAATGCTGTTTAATATCCCCGATGTCCCTCTTGCTAGATAACCGTAAATCTTCTGCAGCCCTTCCAGAAGGTCCTCTTTTATCCGCGTTGTTCATCAGATCTATACCGGATAGTCTATCTATTTTACGTCGTTGCCAATCAGTCAACAAGTCATCTGGCACGGACACACCTGATATCGTGCATGACGTTGATGCAGTGCTGATGATGAGCTAGGGAAAAAATATGGAACCAATTCCGGCCCATCATTCGGGAACCCATTTCTGCAGCAGGAGGAAACAGCAGATAGATAGAAGAATTCGCAAACAAGAGATCTTTCGTTAAGGCAGGCATTAATGTTGGCGCAATTACTTGAGTGCGAATGACAGGTAGGGCCATGGCTTCGGCAGCATAAAGGCTGGAGGTTTGGTCGTAGGTTCAACCGAAACCGATAGAGTCTAAAGGCGAGGTAATTTCGTTCGTTCCCTGCTGTTTATCGAGCTGGATCGCTTTCTGGACATTATCTTGGCCCCGTTCAGATTGAGCAATTGCACGATCTCGGGGTTACCGCCAAGTGAGGCAGCCTACAAAGGCTGCGCGTTGATGTCCGCTCCCTTATCTAGCAGTAGTTGCACGATCTCTAGGCCGCTGCGAAGTGATGCAGCCTGTAGAGCATTGCCGTAATAGCCGCCCTGCGCGTTGACATCCGCTCCATTGTCTAGCAGTAGTTGCACAATCTCTAGGTGGCCCTCATATGAGGCAGCCTGCAAAGCATTGCCGTTAAAGTCGTCCTGCGCGTTGACATCGGCTCCCTTATCCAGCAGCAGTTGCACGATCTCTAGGAAGCCGTAATGTGAGGCAGCTTGCAGAGCATTGCCGTAACAGCCGCCTCCCGTGTTAATATTAGCTCCCTTATCCAGCAGCAGTTTAACCATCTCTAGGTTGCCCACAAGTGAAGCAGCCGGTAGAGCATTGCCGTACTTGCCGCCCTGCGCGTTGATGTCTGCTCCCTCGTCCAGCAGCAGTTGCACAACCTCTAGGTGGCTGTCGGATGAGGCAGCCTGTAGAGCATTGTCGTACTTGTCACTCTGCACATTGATACCTGCCACCTCGTCTAGCAGCAGTTGCACAATCTTGGGGTTGCTGTTAATTGAGGCAGCATATAGAGCATTGCCCAATAGGCGGCTTTGCTCGTTAACGTCTGCTCCCTCGTCTAGCAGCAGTTGCACGATCTCAGGGTTGCCTATAGATGAGGCAGCATATAGAGCATTGCCCAATAGGCGGCTCTGCGCGTTAACGTCTGCTCCCTCGTCTAGCAGCAGTTGCACAATCTCAGGGTTGGCCATAAGTGAAGCAGCATATAGAGCATTGCCGTACTCTCCGCCTCCTGCGTCGATATTGGCTCCTTTATCTAGCAGCAGTTGCACAATCTCTTGATTGCCGTAACATGAGGCAGCCTGTAGAGCATTGCCGTAAAAGCCGCCCTGCGCGTTGATGTCCGCTCCCTTATCAAGCAGCAGTTGCACAACCTCTAGGTGGTCATGATATGAGGCAGCCTGTAGAGCATTGCCGTACTTGCCACTCTGCACGTTAATGTCTGCGCCTTTGTCTAGCAGCAGTTGCACGACCTCTAGGTTGCCGTGACGTGAGGCAGCCTGTAGAGCATTGCCGTACTTGCCACTCTCCACTTTAATATCCGCTCCTTTGTCTAGCAGCAGTTGCACAACCCCCAGGTTGCCCATATGTGAGGCAGCCTGCAAAGCATTGCCGTACTTGCCACTCTGCATGTTGATGTCTGCTCCCTTATCCAGCAGCAGTTGCACAACCTCTAGGTTGTCCATATGTGAGGCAGCCTGTAGAGCATTGCCGTACTCGCCACTCTGCATGTTGATGTCTGCTCCCTTGTCTAGCAGCAGTTGTACAATCTCTAGGTAGCCCTCATTTGAAGCAGCCTGTAGAACATTGCCGTAAAAGCCGCCCTGCGCGTTGATATTTGCTCCCTTATCTAGCAGCAGTTGCACAATGTCTTGTTTGCCCTTATATAGGGCAGCCTGTAGTGCATTGCCGTACTTGCCGCCCTGCACGTTAACGTCCGCTCCTTTGTCTAGCAGCAGTTGCACGATTTCTAGGCAGCCGTAATGTGAGGCAGCCTGGAGAGCATTGCCATACTCGCCACTCTGCACGCTAATGTCTGCTCCTTTGTCTAGCAGCAGTTGCATAACCTCTAGGTGGCCATGATATGAGGCAGCCTGTAGAGCATTGCCGTACTTGCCGCCCTGCGCGTTAACGTCCGCTCCTTTGTCTAGCAGCAGTTGCACGATTTCTAGGCAGCCGTAATGTGAGGCAGCCTGTAGAGCATTGCCATACTCGCCACTCTGCACGTTAATGTCTGCTCCTTTGTCTAGCAGCAGTTGCATGACCTCTAGATGGCCATGATATGAGGCAGCCTGTAGAGCATTGCCGTAATCGCCACCTTGCGCGTTGATATTGGCTCCCTTATCTAGCAGCAGTTGCACAACCTCTAGATGGCCATGATATGAGGCAGCCTGTAGAGCATTGCCGTAATCGCCACCTTGCGCGTTGATATTGGCTCCCTTATCTAGCAGCAGTTGCACAACCTCTAGGTTGCCCTTATATGAGACAGCTTGTAGAGCATTGCCGTACTTGCCGCCCTGCGCGCTAACATCGGCTCCCCCTGCCGCCAGATCTCTTGCAGCTTTTGCCAGTCCGCCCAGACAAGCATAATAGAGCCGAGATGCTCGTGGAGGTCCTGGATCCTCTTCCCACGCATAGTCGGCCTGATATAATCGACACCACCGTTGAAATGTTGTCTCGTCTCGTAGAAAGCTAACCGTGATTTGAACGATCTCTTCAGAAGTCTTGGCCGAAACGGCGTAGCGCATCCAGTACTCTGCTGCATACCGTGCCATTGGAAAATCACATCTGATCGTGCTGTGACTGCCCCTGATATCGGTAAGATAAGTCAAGCAGGTTCTGGTGATGGCAATGCTGGCGCTTTCGAGGTCGAATTGGGCTTGCTTCTTAAGATACTCTTTGACAGAGAAATGGGCCAGATGTAGTTCCTCTACGGTCCCAGCGTAGTTCGTGACTTCAGCGACTATCACCAAGCTGGGGCAGTATCGTAGGATGTCGGTTGCTTGAAATAATCTGCGTTTAACGTTGAAACCTCGAGGCTCTTGATTTATCTCTGTGGCTATTACTTCCACGGCCTCTGGCAATGTCAGAGGCCGCTCGGTGTGGACGAGAAACTGCAGGAGACGAATCGCGTCGCTCTTATATTCTGACGGTATGTTTTCGACCATGAGGTGATATGTATCATTCAGATTACTGGGTAAGGACTTGAGGACTATCTCGATGGCTGCTGGAGTCAGACATCGAGCAAGAGTTTCTAGTTGACAAGCTGCCCATCTGAACCTGCGACGAATGTCAGAAAAGTGTTTGCTTTATATAGATGGCCTAAACCAAAGCTTACATCCCATCGGCTCCATCCCCGATTTTGTCACGAATCTCCTCTAGAATACTTGGAGATAACATTTTATCCACGAAATCAGGCTTCTGCTCAAGCGTTGCCTCAACATAAGAGCGTATATCAGCGTTGACAGCCTTCTTGTCAAGTAGTATACAGTTACGGTCATCGAACGAGCGAGGGATCTCGCGTCGAAAGGCTGCTTCTGGCCGGCCAGTCACAAGAAGCTGGGCGTTACTAGAAGCTAAACCTCTTATCCAATGCAGAACTTCTTCCGCTGCTGTACACTCATCCAGGGCGTCAATGATAATGAAAACCTTTCCAGCAGTCTGTATCATTGTGTCAAGACAGGCTGATAAGGCATTCGTATCTGGTTGTCTCCGTCCATCATCATGGGAAGTGAAAAGACTATCAAGTCTTTTCGCGGCTTCGTTCCCGGTATGATAAAGCTGAACTGCTAGCGAGCGTAAGAGATTCTCCAGTTTCTGTTTCCTAGGATCGCTAAAGTCGAAGAAGAAGGCAAGCGTGGTGTGGGTGTCTATTTGCAGAAGACGATCCAGAATCGTCGTACTTAGAATGGTCTTGCCACATCCTGCCAGGCCGTAGAGCCATAGATGTTGACGTGATCCAAGTCTCCATTCCTGGAAGACGGGACTGTTTAGAAGCCAGGTCCCAGTGCCGGGATGACGGCGTTTTCTTGCCAAGTTAGCATTAGTCGAACAATCTGGCGGTGACAGCCATCGCTCGATTTTAGCGAAGCGATAGTCAGATGCCATGCTCATTACCGCATGCTTGGTAGCATTTCCCGTGGATTCGACTATGCAAGGTTAGAAAAGGAAGTGTGAGCTGGCATTATATACTAACTGGAATTGAGGATTTCGCTAATAGGCTTCTCAGCCTCGACCTTGCTGGGAGGAATCTGGTGTAGGAGATCCTTCGCGTACGCCGCCGCCATCATTGCCGCAAAGCCCTGCCAGTCCTTGTTCTTGTGCGAGTCAGAATAATCGCATATCCCGCGGATCACCAGACACGGGAAGTGGTTCATTAGCCCAGCTGCCTCCATTTCGAAGCAGAGGACGCCCTTCTTCGTTGCAAGCGCATCCCGTGTGAAAGCATCCTTCATCAACCGATTTGCCGAAGCGATCAAGCCGTAGTGAATAGCGGGATTGTCTTCGTGTTCAGTACGATCGGATCGCACTACCAAGGTTGAGGGATCATCGCCACAAGCTTTCGCGCAGCTGGACTGATCATCTGGCGGGTGAACCTTTGAGGAGTAGTACAGTCGGTCGGTGCTGGACTCGGGCCGTTGGAACTCTTTCTTAAGTCTCGGGTTCTCTACCAGGATATCGTCGATATGTTTATCAAGCTGGTGCCCTTTGCGCTTGTATTGCGTCAAGAGTCCATGCATGGCTGCTCGTAGAATTGTCGGCGGCTGATTCAAGAATCCGGTCTCCTGGAATTCCTGACCTTGCACTGCCTTCCCAAAGTCATACTGGAACACACCGCCCTTCCCATGGCCAGAAGCACTCACCACGACGTCCCCAAGCCGGATGTCATGCTCAGGCGTCGGCGCACCACCGCCAATTCCAACCATCAGGCCGAATCTGACGTTGGGGAAGCTGTGAAGCATATCTTTCGCGACACCAGCAGCGGACGATATGCCGTATTCGCCATGGGGAAGGACAGCAATAACAACATTATGTTTCCCGATCTTGCCTAGTGTGTAGTTGTTGCTATCGTTAGCGGATACGAACTCGGGTCCTTCGTGCTCCTCGTCCAGAAAGAGTTGCGCAGCAAGGTACTCAGTTGCAATGGCGCAGATCCAGCCGACCGTGTACTTCTGGGGATTTGACATGGTCGGCGGTCGATATCGAGCGAAGAGGAAGATGTGATGTTGTATGGACAGACAATCGCAACAGAGGAGCGCTCGAGGAGGCGCATAGCGAGGCCCGCATGCTCTTGGTGGCGGCGGGCATGTATCAGGCTCTGAGGATGTGTGAGGATTCCATCAGTCAGCCTCACAGCGCCTCTATGCAGCAACTTGCGGCAGGCTGGGCGTTATAGCTACATGATTGGCGAAGAAATCCATATCAAAGCCACTGCCGCTCAGATGCGGAGCAAATGGCGCGGCACGAAAGGCAGCCATATATCAGCTGGACACCTGATCTCCCAATAGAAGCAAATCCAGCGAACGGTCAGGCAAACATGTACAGAATTTGATGCCTTCAGTCTTTCTTGATTACCGCCCTGTCGTTCTTATGACTCTTTGGAATTCTGGGATGGCCACTTGTGTATCGAGATGGTGCTACAACAATAATGAATGGCGTTCGTCGCAGTAAGTGCAGAGTGGAAAGAATGCATTCTGTTCAGAAGGATGGCAGACGAAGAAAACCCATTTTCAGCTAATGGGACGACGTCACAATTGAATGGTCGCGGTTCATGCCAGCGGGTGGTGCCGCTTATTATGTCTACGTCGTAATATTAGACATATGGAGAGTGGTTCAACTTTGTGTGGCTTACCGCCGAGTTGCATGGCAAGTTTCCATGCAAGAGTCCATGTTCGCGAGTATTTCATGGTCATCAGCTTGGGATTGGCGCCGTTCGAGTTGTTGACGTAAACTCTCAAGCAACTCGAGAAGGCCAGAGAGCTTCTTGGTCGTGTAGGTAACAGCGGATTTCTGGCCTTGAAATGCCGCGTAGTAGTTGAACAATCCCTGAGTAACTGTAATGCTGAGCGATATGATGCAGACTGCGCTTCCAGCTTGGCATGTGCACGAGGTCGAGATGGCCTGGTTGGACGCCTCAGAGAGAGCCTCTTGCGTGTGAATGACGTGCAGGCAGCTGGCGGGGCGCGGGGCTCTCAGCGACACCCTTGGAGACCCAGTCCTCCAGCCCGTTCCACAGTGCCGGTATGGCGTGCAGTTCCTGGCTTTGCTAATCTCTGGAGGTCTCTGCAAGACACTGGTGGCTGAGACAAAGCCGGCAGGCAGACTACACGTCTTCGCGATAAGTGAGCGACATTGAATCAAACATTTAGGCGCAGTTCGTCTCGTGCATTTCGCGATGATTGACTCGACACAGTACATCACTGTATTGGGAATCGCGGTGGCTTTCCCTCATGATCATCGTGATTAACTCAATTTGATTAGAGTTTGGGAATCATGAATGCATAAAAGGGTAAATCGACCAAGCAACGAGTCCTCAGCTGCCTCAGTTGCCCAACGGCTCGATAGCAGTCTGATCCAGTTGCCTCCCGGTTGCCAACGTCTATCAGGACGGCCCACCACAGCACCATGCCCGATAACGATATTCGTCTTCTTGCCCTAGACGGCGGCGGAGTCCGCGGCCTGTCGTCGCTGATGATTCTGAAGAATCTCATGTCAACCATCGACCCGGACTCTCCGCCCAACCCATGCGACTATTTCGATATGATCGGCGGCACCAGCACCGGCGGCCTGATCGCCATCATGCTAGGCCGCCTCCGGATGACCGTCGATGAATGCACCACTGCCTACACGTCTTTGTCCGACAAGGTATTCGAGAAGAAGTGCCACAGGGTCAAGATCAACGGCCAGCTGCAGGGGAGATTCGACACCGCGGCATTGGAGCTGGCAGTCAAGCAGATCCTGACTGATAAGGGCCACGGCGAAGACGCTCTACTCAAAGATCCCTTCAATACAGCTTGCAAGGTGTAAGTTTCCGCCTCCCTGCTTCGTTACGGCACGGCTAACCAACAAGCTTCGTGTGCGCGACGAGCAAAGAGACCGGAGACACGGTGTGCCTGACAAGCTACCGCCCCCGTGGACTTACTCACCTGTTCGACTCCACCATGATCTGGCAAGCCTGTCGGGCTACATCCGCCGCGACTACCTTCTTCGACCCAATCGCCATCGGGCCTTTTCAAGAGCAGTTCGTTGACGGTGCTCTGGGTACCAACAACCCCGTCTACACACTTTGGACCCAGGCTCAAGACGCCTGGGGCTACAACCAGCTGCGGAGCCATCTTAGGTGCCTAGTGTCAATTGGGACGGGCGTACCCGCGCTCAGGCCCGTGCGCGATGACGTTTTGGGCATAGGGGCCACATTGACAAGCCTTGCGACGGAAACGGAGAAGACGGCGGAGCAGTTTCGTCGCGACAAGTCTGGCCTCGACGACGAAGGTCGCTATTACCGCTTCAATGTTTCTCACGGCCTCGAGGATGTCGGCTTGGAGGAGTCGAAGAAGCAGCGCGAGATTGCGGCTGCGACCGGACGGTACGTCGCGTTGCAGGATGTGTTTAGACAGATGAAGGCATGCGCGAGCTGCCTGGCGAGGAAGCAGTGTTAGTTAGCCCTGACGCCACAAGCTAATATATCATGTTTCTATCTTCCCATGTAATATTGCTAATCCGTCGTTATAAGACTTTGGCTCCTTCAAGACGCCCTTCAGCCTAGACGGTGCGCCCACATCGAACAACTTCGTCGCTAGGCCGTCTGACACCGCCGACCTGGAGAAATGTCTTCTCCCCAGCCGATTGCGTGCTCGACAGACGAGGAGGTTATTTGTGCTGCACGGGCTCGGCGGCGTCGGGAAGACGCAGCTGGCCATCAATTTCGCTCAGTGTCACCAGGACACGTTCAGCTCTGTGTTCTGGCTCGACGGTAGATCGGAGGACCGGCTCAAACGGAGCATTGCCGGCTGCATAGCCAAGATCCCCGAAGGCCAGGTTCCGGGGGCGAGCCGACGCTGGGCTGAGGCTCACAGCCAGGACGAACTCGACGCCGCCGTGGCGAGCGTGGTGGAGTGGCTTGCGCAACCCGACAACGGCGACTGGCTATTGATCTTCGACAACGTCGACCAAGATTGGAACGAGCAAGGAGGTACGACGGGCGCGTATGATCTGAGGCGGTACCTGCCTGGCGACCACGGGTCGGTGCTGGTTACGACACGGCTTTCGCGCCTGTCGCAACTGGGCGAGTCTCGGCGATTGGGAAAAGCCGACCTGGCCCTTAGCAGGGGTATTTTCGAGAGATGGTACGGCGGCGACAAGCTCGGTGAGCGTTTGCGGCCTCGCACGCCAACTGCAATGTGGTGGAACTTGAGTCTTACCTTATTCCAGGCCCCAATTGTGACCACCTCCTCCAGCTGCTGGACGGGTTGCCCCTGGCGCTGGCGCAGGCGGCCTCGTATCTACGGGAAACGGGAATCGATGTCATGACTTACGTGCACATCTACAATGAGCAATGGGACGAGCTGATGGGCTCTCGTGACGCATTGAGCCGCCCACTCCTGGATTACGAGCAGGGAAGCGTCTGGACAACGTGGACGGTTTCGTTCAGGGAGATTGAGCATCAGAACACCGACGCCACTAACCTGCTGCGGCTCTGGGCCTTCCTCGACAATAAGCAGTTGTGGCATGGCCTACTAGCGGCGGCGGCGGGAGGACCGGCAGACCAGTGGCCCAGCTGGCTCAGCGAGATGGGCCGTAACGTGGTGCAATTCTTAGACGCAATCCGGCTGCTGCTGCAGTACTCGATGATCGAAACGCAGGAAGGATCGAAAGGCAGCTACTCCATGCACCCAGTAGTCCACCGATGGGCGCTGTGCCTGAGTGAGCAGCGGCAGGAGAACGAGTGGGTAAGGCTGGCGCTTGCGGTGGTTGGGCAATCAGTGCCGACAAGGGAAACGAGGGATTATTGGGTGGTCCAGCAGAAGCTGCTCCCGCACGCGGAGAGGCTGTGGAAATGGATGCAAAAGGCAGCTGTAAGTAGGTGGTGTATGGGGGACGAGTTAACAGCGCGCTCACTACATGCGTTGGGACTCCTCTACATGGACCAAGGCAAGCTTAAGGAAGCGGAGGCGATGTATAAGCGATCGCTGGAAGGGCGAGAGAAGGCTCTTGGACCAGACCATACATCCACCCTCAACACAGTCATCAACTTGGGAAGTCTCTACTTAGAGCAAGGTAAGCTCAAGGAAGCGGAGGCGATGTATAAGCGATCGCTGGAAGGGCTCGAGAAGGCGCTTAGACCAGACCACACATCTACCCTCACCGCGGTCAATAACTTGGGAAATCTCTACTCAAACCAAGGCAAGCTCAAGGAAGCGGAGGCGATGTATAAGCGCGCGTTGGAAGGGCGCGAGAAGGCGCTGGGACCAGACCATACATCCACCCTCAACACGGTTAATAACTTAGGACTTCTCTACTTAAACCAAGGCAAGCTCAAGGAAGCGGAGGCGATGTATAAGCGATCGCTGGAAGGGTACGAGAAGGCGCTTAGACCAGACCACACATCCACCCTCAACACGGTTATCAACTTGGGAAATCTCTACTCAAACCAAGGCAAGCTCAAGGAAGCGGAGGCGATGTATAAGCGATCGCTGGAAGGGCGCGAGAAGGCGCTGGGACCAGACCATACATCCACCCTCGACACGGTCAATAACTTGGGAAATCTCTACTTAGAGCAAGGCAAGCTTAAGGAAGCGGAGGTGATGTATACGCGATCGCTGGAAGGGTTTGAGAAGGCTCTGGGACCAGACCATACATCCACCCTTAACACGGTCAATAACTTAGGACTTCTCTACTCAAACCAAGGCAAGCTCAAGGAAGCGGAGGCGATGTATAAGCGATCGCTGGAAGGGCTCGAGAAGGCTCTTGGACCAGACCACACATCCACCCTCAACACAGTCATCAACTTGGGAAGTCTCTACTTAGAGCAAGGCAAGCTCAAGGAAGCGGAGGCGATGTATAAGCGATCGCTGGAAGGGTGCGAGAAGGCGCTGGGACCAGACCACACATCCACCCTAGGGACGGTTAATAACTTAGGACTTCTCTACTTAGAGCAAGGTAAGCTCAAGGAAGCGGAGGTGATGTATAAGCGATCGCTGGAAGGGCTCGAGGAGGCCCTTGGACCAGACCACATATCGACTCTCAACACGGTTAATAACTTGGGAAATCTCTACTTAGAGCAAGGCAAGCTTAAGGAAGCGGAGGTGATGTATAAGCGATCGCTGGAAGGGCTCGAGAAGGCGCTGGGACCAGACCACACATCCACCCTTAGCACAGTCATCAACTTGGGAAATCTCTACTTGAAGCAAGGCAAGCTTAAGGAAGCGGAGACGATGTATAAGCGAGCGCTGGAAGGGTACGAGAAGGCCCTTGGATGGAATCATCCTAAGTTATCCCAGGTCATGCGCAACGTGGAATCTTTACAGTCCATACAAGGTACTATAAGTCGTCACTTGGAATTAAACGCTAGCGTGTCCTGACTGGATCAGCAGATGTTTCCGCGAGCACGAATGAAGAGGCCAAATCGGCGGACAGGTCGAAAGCGTTTAGGAAAGTAAAAGCTACGGTCCGCAAATTTGCCCGGTCTCATGGTGCAGCGATATCGAACGAGTCGACTCGATAGCGGCTCTAGACATCGGCTTTAGCCATTGAATATATAGCAATAACGTACGCGTTATTTTACTCGCAACATATAAAGCGCTTTGAAAGTAATCCCCTAATGTGGCGTAAGAGCAGTACATGCGGAATAGAACCGAGTGGTCTTTCAAATTGAGGTCAACTCTTGGGGAAACCTAAGGGCTTTTATCTTCCTTGATTGACCCGACACTCTGGCTCACCCTGGCTCTAAGAAACAAATTCAGATAGGATCAAAATATTTTCCCCTTCAACGATTTCCAAATCGATCCTTCCTCAGGAACTCCGGTCTTTAAACCCCGCCAAAACAGCTTTATTGCTGTCACCCCACTATCTGCAGCTGCCTACTACGGCGACGAAGAAGCTGTCAGGATTCTATTGAAGCACCCTAATCCTCATGAAGGTCCTGGCCGTAATCTTATAAGCCCTCTCTTTTTAGCCTTTCTTGCAGAACACTTCAGTATAGTTAATATGCCGGAGCAAGCCAATGCTGAACATGATGAAAGCGCCAAAAGCTCAACTATTATGCATGTTACAGCGAGAAAGGGGATGAAAGGCTACATCCGTTACCTTAATGAAGAACATAGTGTTCAGCCGGATATCCTGGACACGGATGGTATCCCGCCTGCTGTACATGCGCTATACCGAGAAGATGATCAAGAAGTTATCAGCGGCTGCTCGTTGTCAGCTGCTCAGAACAGTTCTGGGTTCAAATTGCTTCGCACAGTTACGCCCCAAATATCCCGCTATCAAGGGATTTACGAACGCTTAATATAATTAAAGGGGTTCTCCACTACAAACGGATTTTGCTTTGGCATCATACTATCGCGGGGGTTAGCGCCCCAAGCCACTCCTCTTATTTGAGTTTGAGTACCATCAGGTTGTTTCTCCATCCGCATTCTAGTATCAACGCTGCGAGTACTGCCCCAGTAAGAATTATCTTGTGCGCGAGCCGCGGGGTTAAGGTAGACTGTATTAATCGGAGGAGTGGCACTCGTATCATCTAAGCCAATCAATAAAGTGAGGCGAGCGGCAAAGGTGGATAGCGAAATCTAAGAGTACATGCATGATCCAATTAAATGTTACTTTTAGTCGTACTTAAATCTCACCACTACTAGAATTAGGAGGTTGGCGTTGATGCCAGGGTCATTAGTTGCTATCTGAAACCAGAGCTGACCAAAATGGAGGGGCGTGGGAGTAAAGGAATGGAGCAGGCACCGTTATGGTGTCAGCGTTTGGCATAACCGTCTCCAACGGTGTTACGGCTGATAACGGTCTGTACATGAAAACGGTGGAAAGCGGAACCTCTCGAGGCCGGTTTTCGGAGTTGCCTCGAATCGGCTCATCACGTGCCTAGCTACTGCACTTAGCAATCAAGTCACGCAAAAACGGGATTAAAGCTCAGAACAGAGTAAAAAGAAAGATTTAAACTCATATTCTCTTATATTTAGTTCTACTTAACATCTATATAATTTAAAAAGTACATATAAGCTTAAGTCTGGTTAGAATTTTACTGTTACTCAAATTATTGCTGATAGTGTAAGTAATACTCATTTTTGATTGGATAGTCGATAGCTCGTGAACCTCCAAAAAATGAGGACTGCGTCTCCGAAAACAGAGGTTGCGACCCCAGAAAGCTGAGGCACTGGCACAGAAAACAAGAACTTGACGGGATCCCGTATTTTCCACTACCTATGGTCGTATGTGATAGTCGATCGCCATACTGCAGCCCATATTGAGACACTAGAACAGACTCAACAAGAAACAGGTCAGGACTCATTGACAACGAATTACCAGCAGTTCGATGCGAGATTGAAGACTGAATGGCCTCGTGTATTCAATGAGTATTGCATATCGCTTTGTTAAGCTCAATATAACTTGCTCCAATCCACGTTCAGAATTCATGACCACTTTCATCACACCTCTCGAACTAGGACTGGGGGATCGGATCTCCGATCTCACCTACCGAAACTTGATTCTCGCTATTGATGATGGCTGGCTGAGATATTGAGAACACCCACGGTCCTGGGATAATCTCGCAAGAGCTGTCATGACTATACGCAGCGGAGACACTTCGGTGACTAGATGGCTGGTTTCTCTGGTGATACTACGGAGATCTTTTGATCCGCCGTTCGAATCTAATATCCCAGAGTTGTCAGATTAGCGATTGAGTGGTAGTAAAGTATAGAGTAGCTGAGGCGGGTAAGCCACCAGAGCAAAAGACCAGCCAGCTCGGCTCACTGACATCGAACTCGATGGACTTCGATGCAGATACGGTACTAACCGAAGAACTAAGAATTAGAAGTCTCGGTATGTGCTTTCAGCTGCTCTATTATTTCCAAGGTCTAATATTTGCTATTCTGGAAGCATTGACGTCGTTACGAGTCGTTCTCAGAAAATATATTGAAGAGCAATGTATCTCTTTAGGCAGTAACCCTGGTACGCCCCAGGAAAAACTACCAGCATTGCCTTTACATAATACTCAGTACAAGCATTGGCTCAAGGCTGCTGAGCATGATGTCACTGTGTGTTTTGAAACATTTCACTTGCCTTCTGAGAAGTTATAATCCAACTCGCGACAAACGTTTCCAGGTGAAAATACTGTTGGATCTCATAAATCCGCGTAATAAGTCTAATCTCATCCCATAAGATAATTGGAACTATCGTGGAATTACATAGTAACAGTTTTCTGGAATATCGGCACAATCTCTCGCCAAGATCTGCTCTGATGTTGCATTTCTGACAGGATATGACGTGAAGGTTTCAAGAGGGGTATTTACAGGGAATAGTACAAATTGAGTTACAACTAAGCTTTTCGACCAATACCCAATGATAAAGTATCATGCTATGCATAATTCTGCATGAGCATGCATCCAAGATAGCAAGCATGTCTTCTTCATCTCTACTGATGCACGGCTGACTAGAGTTGATAATCCTTGAAAGGTGGTTCAAGCTTCGTCATGCCACTATTTCCAGGGTAGTCAATTCAAGCAGGAACATTCTTGGTTATGGGTTATTACAGTGGACACTCAAACGGCAGTATTGGAACGAATATCTAATCGTCTGTTGAGACTTGGGTTAGTGGTTTAAGAGGACGGGGCTCTCAATGTTAGATCCCGAAGCCACCCCTAGAACAAAGTTGGAGTATCTTCTTACGTCCGCATCTTTGATGATATCTGTGTCGTCCCACAAACGAAATGTCTGCCTGTTGTGGTATCTCTCCACAATGTCATGGTCCAATTATGAGTTACCTGGATAGGCAGTACTGATTGCCTCATTCATCTCATGAGTCTTCAACTCAATCATTCTCAAGAAAGGTGAAGTACAACCTGCAGAGTCCAAGCAAGAAACCCATGCCGCGGGAACCAATATCGAGAACCCGCAGGGTCTCTACTCCGATCTGGCAAGACGCTATCGGCGCCTCATGATTCTAGCGCGTCCACAGACTTGAAACCTCCCGTTTTAGTGGTTCGTTCGCCCCAGCATCCCCGAAAGACGGACTCTGTAAACAGCCCACTGAACAACGTCTCTCCTGTTCGCGGGGAGTTCGGGAGGCTAAGTACTCTGCCTAAATTCGCAATTACGGATTTATATCTGACGGCATTATCTCACCGGACTTTGCGGGCAGTCGAGCGATACCGAGCTGCCGAAGGCGCAGTTGGTTGGCTTTGTCACATAATTAAGGCCAAGCCAACCTAAGGCCACCTTAAACTAACGTTACCCAGACCCTAGGGATGTAGGAACCCCAGTCTAGACCATCCAAGCCACCGAGAGGTGCGAGGCGGGCGAGTTTAGAAGAGGCGAGGCGTTCCAGATCCCCGCCTGCAAGGGAGACAATGGAATTCACTTTAGTTTTTCTCCAAGAAGGATTCTATCATATTTGAAACTTTGTTCATATATACACAGAGATAGATATAGTATTTCCTCGAGTCCCGTTTGAAAGTTTACATGTAGCTTCATCAACAGAACAGAAAAACCCGAGTAACAACCATGGGTAACTACGCCTAAAGATCGCTATACTTTTAGAGCTGAATTAGCGGGCGGGCAAAGTCAATAGAGGGGCCGATGCCATGTGGATGCAATGCAAGGCAAGGCAATTATTAATCATGCCTCAGGCAGAAGTCTCCGACGCCGCCCCCCATTCCCATCCATCCATGGTCAAGGTCCATTTCCAATCCAATTCCCACTGGAAATCAAGCAAGGCCAATCCTAACCACAGAGACCCATAGCCTGACCCAGTCTCAGTCTCGGTCTCAAGGCCAGCAGCGTCATTCCTCTGAGGCTCTTTGTGTCTTCTTCCTCCCTTTTCTTCTTCTTCAACAGCAGTGGTGCTTCTATAAGCTCCCCTGTTACTTCTGTCCCTTCAACAAGGTAGCTTCGTGTACTCAACAATCCCGACACTTATACACTATCTCACAAAACGGCCGCGACTTCAACTACGCGCAAACAACCACCCCCTCGTCGATCTCCTGCCCGCCTCAATCAATAAGACCCGAAACCGTTCTTCCGCCTCCCAATCATAATTTATTTCATCGAATATGGAAGCGAATCTCTAGTCGAATCTCCGCCAAAGCTGTTTCCGTCTCTACCCGTCCAAACGTTTCCGATAACGTTACCGTCGCTATGCCGTCTCAAAAGGCCTCCAATGGCTCCGGCCAGGTGAGCCATCGCCTGCGCAATTTCTTCCGCATGAACACTGGAGGTAGTACCGGCAGTGCTTCTAGCGATAAGGATAAGGACAAGGAGAAAGAAAAGGGTTCGGCTGCCACCACTCCAGATCCCTCGAAATCCCGTCATACCAAGTTCTTTAGTAATACCGTCGGCCGTCTGCGCGCGCACACTGTTGCCAGCGAGGGCAACCAGCTGGAAGAAGCCATGAGCCCTACAGCACATGCGAATCCTTATTTCGCCCATCAAGGCCAGCCAGGATTGCGTCACCACAATTCCGACTCTGTTCCCCCGAGCCCCCCCGATACACCGAGTCTTAAGGTCCAAGGCCCCGATGGTGCCCCCGCAACCGACCATACTACCAACGAAACAAAGGAGGAGCTTGCCCGGAGACTTAGAAGAGTCGCCAGTGCACCCAATGCTCAGGGCTTGTTCTCCAAAAACGATCCTAACAATGAGCGTCCCGCGACTGCCGAGCTTGGCAAGGATCCTCTCCTCGCAAGCTCAGGCGCGCTGGGTCTCATTGAGTCGGCCAAGGCCCAAGAGGCCGAGGAAAAGGCAAAGCATGCCAATTCTGATGATGTCCTTGCTGCTCTTCCTGCCCCTAACTTGGGTATGGCTTTCCGCCGAACCTATAGTTCCAATTCTATCAAGGTCCGAAATGTTGAAGTTAGCCCCTCCAGTTTTGACAAGATCAAGCTTATTGGAAAGGGAGATGTTGGAAAGGTGTACCTTGTAAGGGAAAAGAAGAGCAGCAGGCTTTATGCTATGAAAAGTATGTCGATCACTGACTTTTCCCATTGCGACAACGGCTAACTAGCTACAGTACTAAGCAAGAAGGAAATGATCAAGCGTAACAAGATTAAGCGGGCTCTCGCGGAGCAGGAGATTCTTGCGACAAGTAATCACCCATTCATTGTCACATTATACCACTCGTTCCAGTCCGAGGACTACCTGTATCTGTGTATGGAGTACTGCAGTGGAGGCGAGTTCTTCCGCGCTCTGCAAACGCGACCTGGAAAATGCATTCCTGAGGAGGATGCCCGATTCTACGCCGCTGAGGTAACAGCAGCGTTGGAGTATCTGCATCTTATGGGTTTCATCTATCGAGACCTGAAGCCTGAGAGTATGTTGAGAAGTCGTGCTTACAAATCCGATGCTGACCTTTGATAGACATTCTGCTTCATCAATCGGGCCATATCATGCTTTCAGACTTTGACTTGTCCAAGCAGTCAGATCCTGGTGGCAAGCCTACCATGATCGTCGGCAAGAACGGAGCCCGTACAGATCAACTACCAACTATCGACACACGTTCATGTATCGCTAACTTCCGCACAAATTCTTTTGTTGGCACAGAAGAGTACATTGCGCCGGAAGTGATTAAGGGCAGTGGTCACACAAGTGCGGTCGATTGGTGGACATTGGGCATCCTTATTTACGAAATGCTTTACGGCACGACGCCCTTCAAGGGCAAGAACCGTAATGCAACCTTCGCAAATATCCTTAGGGAGGATATTCCATTCCCTGACCATGCAGGTGCACCCCAAATCTCTAAGTACGTTCTGACTCAAAACTCCTTTTTCTTCGTTTCTAACCAAGTCACAGCCTCTGCAAGTCTTTGATAAGGAAACTACTCATCAAGGATGAGAATCGACGATTGGGTGCACGAGCAGGTGCATCAGATATCAAGGCGCATCCATTCTTCAGGACGACACAATGGGCACTCATTCGACACCAAAAACCACCGATTGTTCCTCATGCCGGCCGAGGAGTTGACACAGTTAACTTCCGAAACGTGAAGGAAAGCGAGAGTGTCGACTTGTCAGGGTCAAGAGCGATGAACATGAAGGGAGTTCCGTTGGATAGTGGACTGGCAACTCCTGGTGGTGAAATTGCCGACCCGTTCCTCGAGTTCAACAGTGTCACTCTGCATCACGATGGTGACGACGACCACCACCGTTGAGTTTGAGTTTCTGCATGCGACTTTTGAGGCTCATGGAGTCTGGAATATTCTTACTGATAGTTGACCCCGATCATGGATTGGACATGTTGCTGCACGTATACGCATGGGGTTATGATCTGAAATTCTCGCAATGGGGCGTCTATTCTTTTCTTCGGCATTATTTGACGTAAACTTTGCACTCGACACTCCTTTGGGCAACTGCTTGTAAGAGCGAGAGATGGCGGGAGGAGAAAGAAACTACGAAAGGCATAAGAGACAAGAGAAGCAACAACGAAAGGGGGGAAAGAAAACACAAGCGGAGGGTAGAAAACTGAAAGAGACGAGTGAGGAAGTCTCAGCATCCTATCTATGATTTCTCGCTGTCAAAATGGCGTCTGGTCTGGCGTTTCGGGAAGAGCGGGAAAGAGTCATATTATGTAAAGTTACCGTTCAACAAAGATGACGAGCCATGCGCGAACGAAAGGCTAGCTTATAGAACCACGGGGATGCTTTTTTTTTTTATACTATGTTTCCAGTGATATGAGTTGAGGCGATTCACCAATATACCAACGATAAGCAGGTCTCATGACAAGCCAGCAAATAGATAAGCACAGTTCGTCTACTTGGCTTTGATAGTCGTCTATGTAATTCTGACTTGCATCAATAAAAGCGGCCATGGTGCTCCTAGCGGAATATTGTATAGGTAGGTACGGGGTATCTTGAATCTCGAAATACTTCTTTAGATTGAGTCGATACAACGGCTTGGTGGATGAGAACTCATGTGCCACCCCCAAAACCCAACGTATTCCTCCACTTTATGATGCACGCCGCTGCCATCTCCATAATGCCCCGCAACCTAAATCAAGAGACTAAAATAAAAGGCGACTAGGTTTGGTCTATCGTTCTGCATTAGTACCGTACGAGGAAGCACGGTATCATGAGAATGCATCAATTGTCATGGGAGGCTCGGGCTGCCGCGAAACGGGCTGCAACTCTTACCAAGATCGACCCACGATGGAGGCTTGGGCCCGAGGACCTGGAGCACGCTCTTCAGCAGCAGGAACTCACGAGCTCATCAACAAGTTTCTCGACGAAGACACGGTGTCAGTCATATCCATGAACAGCTTGCCGATTCTTGCAGAAAGATCGACTCAATTGGCAAGTGTGTGAGTGAGTCTATCCGGAGGCTGCTTTCAGACCTTGAGCCAGGCTAACCTCTTCGCCAGATGATCCAGCAGCCTATGGTCGGGTCCCTGTGGGCGTTCAGGTTTTTGGCAGAAAGTTTGAGGAGGAGAAAGTCTTAGCAGTGGCTCGGATCATTTGCACGGCTCTCGAACATAGTCGCCATGACAAGTAGTCGATTGAGCCACTCAGAGCTATAGTGAGATCCTAGCTACCTGATTGGCTATTCCTGCCTCATCGACAGGAGGGAAATCGAGTCTTGGTCGAGCACACTTAGTTATACGGTCTGGGAGATTGCCTGCTTGTTGATATCAAAGTTGGAAAGTTTTGGACCACAGGTGAGAGGCTTGAGAGGCTTCAGAAAATGGGGCTATTCTTACTTTGCAAGTAGGCCAGCAAAGCCTCGAATTCTGAGTCCAAGGGTCTGGACCTGGAGAAGTTGTTCCAAACGCTCCGTTTCACCCTTCGACATAAGGTCTAGCGCAGTAAAGTTGAAGATCCAGGTCATCATATTGAATGGATAGGAAAGATACTGGATGGTGCTGAGGATCTTGTACATGTCCAGAAATCTCGAGGGTTTTCGATATGCCAGGGCTTCAAAAGAGTCAGATCACAGGCAGCCAGTCTTCATGAGGCCATCAGCAGACGTTGGACCAGTGAGTGTCGGGATGAGCATGCCTGCAAACTACTGCTTGCAGAAAGAACCAAGCCAAGCGGCCACAACCCATCGGACCTAAAGACGATTTCAAAAGAAAGCAGAGTCGTCTTTTCCTGTGAAACCTTTTGGTCAAACCGTGTATTGATTAAACCACAGACCGGCATTCACCAAAAATAGGCCTGGTGCACGGTGGATGCCATCATGGTGCCACCGGCCGAGCCCGGTTGTTATCCAGGCTTGGCTTTCTCGCCGCTATCAAGGCAAGTTGGGGAATTTGAATATGTGGTAGGGGCAGTCGTTGCGGTCGGCATGCTAGCTGCAAATGTTGAGTCACTGTACATACTTGACTCCTCAATGATGTCTCGTCTCAGGGAAATCAACTGGCGCGTCTAGGTTCAGGAGCTTGTCACCAACGTCAAGTCAAATTGGAAAACAGTTCAAATCGATGATCTCTGCCACCGTCTTCACAACTATGGAAGCAATGTCTATCTTGGCCATTTGAAAGATATATATATGGTAACTCCGGTATTAGGACGAGAAACCTTTTTAATGATCAGTTCGCCACAGCGGTATTTGAAGGAGTCATTCTGAAGTTAAGGGAACTCCTAGATTGTTTCGAGAAAGCAGGCAGCGCACCACGCCTTGAAGAGTTGAGTTCGTAGATAATGCAGGTAATTAATTACTCACTGTCCAAGATTCTGAAGTACCTTTGTGTCAGGTGCTAAGAATAAGTCGCGTGTTAAGCTTCCTTTGCGACCTGGGTCATCTGAACTGATGGGTTTGGCACATGACCACACCTAGACACTTGCTGACGGAGGCGCAGGAACATCTGCCTAACTGAGTGTCTGCGGGATCGCTCAAGTCTTGGATAAAATTAACTCTGTCATATACAATTATGGAGACAATGTATCTCAAGAACTTCTCGCATGACGGAAGTTGTGTTCATGGGGTCGGAGTGGGAATAGTGCTGAAAGACTCAAAAGAGTGAAATCCCCCCGAATCCGACTTGGTACGGTTTCAGAAAACCACTTAACAAGAGTTCTGATTAGGCTTAGTCTTTTCAATTTATTGATCCAGTAGTTTGAGCTGCTCAGAGACAGACAAGAAATACCATGTCACGACCCCGGCACCGGACCTGGCGTTCATCGGAGCGGGTCATTCCCATCGCCGGAAGACCACAGCAATCCCGGCCGTATCTTTTAGAATGGAGTTCGCAAAACTGTCGACAAAAGGAACTTCTCAACGTCGAGGAATTTCAAGAGGAGATAGCGGCAGTGGAGAGGCCAGGTTGGAGGAAGATGGCTATTGTAAGAGGTGAATGCGACATGGGAGTCTTGTTAGGTATGGAGCTAGATAAGAGAAGGGCAGGATGGGTTTGGGAATTTCCAGAGACGGAGACAAGGAAACGAAGATCTGAGGAGAGCGACAATGAAAAAAAAGGGAATGGCGATGATGACGAGTCTGAGGAAGATGAAGGTATCAGAATTTGTCGTGCATCGCTCATTGTCAAAGAACGACTCCCTATTCTTCTCCTCGATGGCCTTCCATTCCGAGTATCTTCGCGTCCTTATCGACCAGCAAGAATACCGAGCAATACTCGGCCCGACGGTAGCAAATCAGCAAAACGTCTTCCAAAGCGATCTGGACTCGAAGACTCTCTCTGGCAAGCCCTCGTCGATATCCGGCCAATAGAGGATCTGGTCGCGGAGCTTATCTACGATATGTGGCTTCAGAAGCTAGACTCACTACCACCTCTCGGGTCTGACTCTGTGGATCTTCAATGGACAATCGCTCGAGCTCTTGAAACTAATGCAGATATGACGAGAAGTATGGAGCGACGAGGAGAGTTCAGCACTATAACATCTGCAGACTGGATGAATCTCTCGGAGCGTCTGCAAAGACGCATACAAGTCTCTTTGACAGTTGCTCTTCAAGCACATGCTCAGCAAGCCGAAGACGAGCCCAAAGATGCCAACTCGAGAAGCCTGGATCGTATAGCATATCTCGGTGGTCTTCTGCTTCCCCTGACAGTCGTATCTGGGATCCTATCGATTCAGAGCTCATATGGACCTGAAGGCAAATCATTTTGGGTATTCTGGCTTGCATCAGGGTTATCGTCCCTCCTCGCTATACTCGTTATATACGCAGACCATTTGCGAACTTTGGATGTATGGATGGAGGTTGCCGCAACTGAAATTCTTGACCTAGACCACAACAAACGATTTCAAGCGAGTCGTACACTACGAAGAAGAGAGTACTATAGCAGCGGGGATCCAGAGCGCGGCGAAGCAAAGTTGACAACCGCATCGGATGGAGGCATTTATGTGGTACAGCACCGGGGAGATGGAACGAGAGGCAAAGCGTGGAGAAGGGGAGAGTTGGGATGGGTTGGGGCGATGAAGAAGATGTGTGGATGGTATCGATGGAGGGGAAGTCCAGGGATGGAGTTCAGGACGCCAGGTTGGGAGAAGAAGATAAAAAACTTGGTGTGGTGATATGATGTCCGATTGAAAGCTTTAGTACACGTAGCATGAGGATGAATATGCAAGGCAAGTGGTTGTATGAAACAGATAGATCACGCCTTGCGTTCATATTAAATAAGATATGGAGGTTTCATAGCAATTATGCCTCTGCCCTAATAATGCCAGTTCTCCCTACTTACTTCATTTTTTAATCTAGAACAATAGAGTTCAGTTTCCAAATACCGTCAAAGCATGCTTTGCCATCCAATCCATACCTTTAGCTCTCCAATCATCTACCTTAACATGCGTTTCATTAATGTTGAAGACCACCCCTTTCCCATTAGGTCCATCCGACAGATCATAAACAGGTCATTCATTCCCATCGAACAGGTCAGATCTTGATTCACCATTTGGGTCAATATCATTAAAGAAGCTGATCCAGGCGGTGCTGATGGTCTTGGACATGGCCTTGGCATGAGCAATATGTTCCGTGCCTCCAAAAGGGTTAGGATCGTATCCATCACCATCAATATTATGAAATACAAAAGAAACCTGACAGGGGCTAGCTACTTATTATCGAGGCAGAATTAATACTCCTTACCTCTTGGAAATATCCCACTCCAGCCCTAGGTGGCTGTCCATTTGGCATGATGTTGAAGCGATAGACATAGCTGGTATGCCATGCTTTGCCCAAGCCTTATTCGCCCACCGTCTCTGATAATGTACCAGATAATCGCCGAGTATAGCGTTGAATCGAAGACACTGAAATCCTAGTTCTTCGGCGAAGGGATCGCCTGGTTTGAGAACGTACAGCCAGTTGTCCAAGGATGGGATTCCGACGGTTTGATCGTCATGATATAGCTCCAGCAGCCCATCTATGAGTTCTTCCTGGGTCTTTCCGGTGGAAACTTTTACTCCAGATGGGACCATCATCCACTCCATATCTCTCAGATCGTCGTTGTTATTAGGTCTCGTAAAACCAACAGATGTTCCTTCATCAGTATTCGCTCCTATGAGAATGGGTATCTTCAGAAACCTTCTGTTGGCCAATTGATTAGTAGGATAATCTGCAAAGAAATCTCCGTCCAAGACAGGAGCCCAACTTTGCCCACCGCTAGACCGCAGTCCTATATCAATCTCCTCAATAGGAGCTTTGCGCAGGCAATCTAGAGTTGAATCCGATCCTGCCAATTCCTCACGTGATGGAACGTTCCTTGAGAAGGTATCATAAGTTCTCTGCGGCCGTTTAGTTGTATTGAAGCCACCTGGGTATCGGCTAGTGGCGCGCTGAAGCCAGACTGGCCCATAGCTCCCCTGAAAAGGCCATCATTCCGTCCTGGTAGTGTGAAAAGTATTATCGAAGGTTGGAAATCTGCGAACTTATCATTGTGGGCGAATACTTAAGCCGCAATACTTTCCACCCCAAGGCTCTCGCCAAAAATAATTACTTTATCGGGATCGCCTCCAATGGCCCGAATATTTTCTTTAACCCAACGGAATGCGAGCCTTTGATCCCGGAAACCGAGATTCGTGACCCCTTCTTTCAGTGCCTCTTCGCCCATAAGGAATCCGAATACAGAGAGGCGATAGTTAAAACTGACGCCAATGGCCGGCTTACCAAGTGCGACACTCTGTTCAACGATGAATGAAAGGTTGTATCTTGGGTCTGAAGCACCCCCCTCCAAAGGCCTCCTCCATAAATCCAAGCAGCGACTAGGACTCCATCGGCGTGAGCACCGGCAGGTCGGACTATATTTATATAGAGACAATCTCCAGACTATTCGAAGTTATCTTGATCAAATCCTTAGCTGTAACAATGAGCCGAATATGTATGCGCCAGCCGAATGCCATCCCAAGATGTGTTGAGTCCTTGAGCTACCGAGAAACGCTCTGGTGGCTATACAAGTATCAGCCAGTTATGATGATGAGGGTCAGGGCGAGGGCGACCTCAGCATAGGGTATAACCAAGAAGTAATCTTGGTCATATTGAGCATCATACACTCCAGAGGATGTACCGTTTTTGACCATAACCAAAGCTGCTAAAGTCGTTTGTGGTGGAGATAAAAAGGCCTGTGGCGGACTCAGAAGTGCCTGGCCAGCGTCAATAAGAGACATGTTCCCGACAAAACGGGTCATTTCTGTTGATGAACAATCCAAAATGACCTGTGGTAGAATATATCTATAGCGGAGACTCAGATTCTTCATGACAGATCGACTTTGACGCAAAACGCAATCTCCGATAATCAGGATAAGGTGGTGTAAGCCGAGTTGCTGATTTAGCGGGCTCAGTGCAGGCAATCGTGCCTCACGGAATTACAGTCAGGGTGTTATCTCGTATTCAATTACCAGCTTTTAAGGTCATCTCACGGTCAGAATCTTTATATTATGCGGTATGTTGAGCAGTGTCCTCATGTGCGCTGTTCGAATGAGCTATCTGGGGTTATTGATGTCGAAACAGACACTCCATCAGATCAGACCTTCAGAGATAATTATTAGGCATTCAAGGGACCCTCTTATCACTTTTGCCGCTTTATAATGTCTCGAATTTCTATTCCATTTATTGGGTCTCGTAATCCTTTTGTTCTTTCTGCCGTTATGGCTGCAGGTGATCGCATCGAGTGATTAAAGGTGTATCGAGCCATATGGCTCTACTCCCAGGGACCTAACATGGCATTAAACGTAGAATAGCCCTCCTATGGTAGTATATACTATTTTGCGAAGATAGACCTTTTTATTGCAAAAAGTCACCTTTGGACTCTTTAAGCAGCATCTGGTACTCAGGTTCAAACTGCATATACATTGCCTCAGGACTTCCAGTGTTGTCTTTTGTATACTGCGCCTCTTCATCACTCACAATAGTCTTCTTGAGTTGAGACCCATCAGGAGCCACAGCAGCTTCCACAAGAAGTTGTGCTTGACATGCTCGTTCTAAAGCAATGAAGAACGCCGCTGCTTCACCAATTGTACCCCCCGAAGTGAGCAAGCCGTGGTTCTGCAGGATGATGTTCTTGGTGGCTCCAAGAGCATCAGCAAGTCGATTCCCTTCTTCCTTTGCGAAAACAACTCCGCCAAAATTGGCATAGACTGCAAGATCGTTGTAGAACATGCAGCTGTCTTGGTTGATCATTTCGATGGGCTTGCCAAAGGTTGACCAAGCGCGGCCGTAGGGGCTGTGAAGATGACAAGCTGCGTTTATATCTGGACGCCTTTTGTGGATGGCAGCATGGATAATGAAGCCAGCTGTATTGACAGGCTTGTCTGCGCCTCCAATACGATTGCCATTCTCATCAATATGAACCATATCAGAGACAGACAATAAACCGAAGTGAACACCGTATGGATTGATCCAGAAGGTGTCTGGATCAACAGGGTCTACGAGTTGTTAGTCAGACATCAACATCGAAGCAGGGCAGTGTACCTCTTAGACTGATATGACCACTACTCCCATCTGCATACCCAAGCTTGGCAAACACACGAAATGCACCGGCCATTTGCTCTAGTTGCCATTTTCTGGTAGCTTCCTTGGTAGAAAACTCAGGAATCTTGTGGATTCGCTTTACCTTGCCATCTTGAGTTTTTGCCGTGTTCAAGATGGACTGACCAGTTGGAGCTGTGGCAGATGGTGACATTCTGGCTGATTAGAAAAACTAATGCGTTTAGATATCAACCTCTGTTGATAGTGAAGGATTTGATCCATGTTGTATCTGTGGTGATGCGGGGTTGATCACCAGAGATGCTTGATGGCGAATTGATATGCTTCATGATTGGTGGTTGATCAATTGAATGAATTGGTCATCCGAAGCTTTAGATTATCTACAGGCTGAGGGCATCCTAAAAACTGCAACTGATAACAATGAATGCTTTTCGATTCTTGCTTGCCTTTCTATTTTATTCCATTATCATATCGTGCGCAATGTCAATTGCAAAGAGCTTTCACCCAGTTTCTACACGTCAAGTGTCAAGGGTGCCCGCGGGTTACGATTATTTGTAAGCCAGCGGAAAATGATCCTCAGAAACGTCAGATTATGCTTATCCGAGATCCACAAAGCCAAGAATTTTGAGTAAGGTCTCTCGGTTTTTCGGACTCTGAAAGTCCGTCATATTCTTGAGCGGACTTTGAAGCTTCAAATTATCTAATAGATTGCCAAGATGCGGATGAATAGCGCTGCAAGTCCGCTCCAATCATTCCATCTCACAACTTGTCCACCTCCTGTGTTGACCCTATCGAAATCGTATAAAAGGTCTTGAATCCCAGTTGCATGAATTTGAAATATCACAAGCCAAACAATTCAGCATCATACACATAGGACAACTACGCCAACTCTCCTTCAACATGTCTTACCATATCACTGTTATTCCTGCTTCTACCAAAGCTGGCCGAGAAACTATTCGTACCCTTCTCGAGTCTGAAAACAAGCCAACTATTCGTGCCGTCTATCGAGATCCGTCCAAAGCACCTCGTGAATTTCTAAAGGATTCGAATTTCGAAGCTGTCAAAGGTGATATTGGAGACGGCGACAGCCTCAATTTCACTGGCTCAAATGCAGTCTTTTACATCCCGCCTCCAATCTATGACGGAACCGATACTGCAGAATGGGCTACTCGAACAGCTACGAATGTGAAGAATGCTCTTCAGAAGGCAAATGTCAGGAGGCTTTTGATCCTTTCGGCCATCGGTTCTCAGAACTCCAGTGGAATTGTATGTCCAGGATAACTTCTTTGAATTTCTCCACAGAATGCTAACAGCAAATCTCTTTCAGGGAGTCCTTAAACTGAACTACATTACCGATGAACTTCTCAAGGACTCTGTTCCAGAAGTCTCGATAGTCAGGCCCACTTACTTCCATGAGGACTTTGCTCACCTTCTAGATGCCGCAAAGGAGGAAAACCCAACTATCCATTCCTGGATCACACCTATCGACTACAAAATCCCTTTGGTAAGAAATATCACCGATTCCAAGAACGGTTTTAAACAATTTAAATACTAACAAAGACTTCAAGGTCGGCCTCAAAGACGTAGCCGAGAACTGCGCAAACTCCCTCTTGGCCGAGACTGCCAAGCCCAGCCCTCACTATTTCAATGTTTTTGGCCCACGAACCTATGGATCTCTTGATCTTAAGGCAGCAGTCGAGGAAATTATTGGCAAGAAAGTTGAACTGAAGCTTGTTGAGGAAGATCAGTTGCTTGATTACTGGAAGCAAATTGTTCCTGAACTTTATGTGGAAGAGTTCAAGGAGATGACAACTGCTGGGTTCGCCGGCGGTGTTATCGCGAAGTATTTCGTGTATGATGAGAATACGGTCAGGGGAAAGGTGGAATTGGTTGATTCTCTGCGCAGCTTGTATAAGAAGTAGGAGAGCTATTTGAAAGGAGAGGCGACAACCATTGCTATATATTTTGAAACACTTGGTATCATTACTGCTTAAGCGACCTGAAAATGCAGATGTGAGACCGTGGGAGAACTTGAAATAATCCTTCCTGATAAACATGTTTCCATGAAACTGTCAAGGGTCTCGAGAATAAGTCTAAAATTAGGATTTAACTTTAATCTATTTTTATGCCATGCTCAGAAGCCATTAATGTCAAAAACAAGGAAACAAGCTTGTAAAACCCTTGCTCTTTATTCCCTCAGACCTTCAAAGTACACTTGCTAACATATGAATGAATCCAACCATCACAGCCACAGCCAATACCCTCGACACCGACATTACATTCAAGGCCCCATCGTTTTTGGGGTTCAGATCCTTAGCACATTGCTTCGCACAAGCATATGCCTTGTCGCCAATCGGCCCATCCTCCTCACCCTTTGGAGCATAATAGGTATCATAACAAGTCTTGGCACACCCATAAGCCCAACAAGAAAGCTCATCTTGATCAATCAGGTTCCTCCCCTCTAACTGCTTCCGACTCCAAGTTCCATTCGCTCCATCAAGAGTAGTCCTACCACTATATGAAAAGCCCATGCTTCTTGGTTTGCCTTTCTTGATGAGTGCAGTCGAGAGTCGAATTCGTGTTTTGTCTGGTGCTGCATCTGCAGGAATGGTGATGTTGACGTGTGTTGTGTCTAGATCTACTTGGTAGGCGAGCCAGCACACGGGCCCTGTGCCCCATCCTGGGGGTGACAAGGCGAGATAAACGCGGTAGGCGTTGGCTCTCTTGCGGTTTTCATCGTTTGGTGCGATTCTTTGCTCGATTGTCACATTGTACTGTTTATCTGCTTCCATGGGGTAAGGAAGATTGACTACAGGCTCGGCGTGAATTGATGGGAGGGCCGCCAAAAGAGTGAGGGCGGCTACCTGCAGAAGGAATGATATTAGCTCCATTGCATATTTTAGAGATGGTGGCGTAAAGAATGAGCCCGATAGGGCTGAAAAGAAGGTTGTGAAGAAGGGAAAGGAGTGAAGTTAAAATTAGGTCGCGCTTGGGCTGACAAAATCATCAAACAGGGGCTCCGTGTCCACCACGCCAAACCTGTCTAGGCAGATTTGTCATCCTTCAAGACCGCAATCCTACCGATAGATCTCTAGTGGAATTTAGAGCATGACCATATGATCACCATTCGATACTATACGAAAGATGTTATCTGTTTCTAAATCTTTTATAGTGCTATATATAATCCGGATGTTTCGAAATGCTGGATATTTGTCCGCTATTACTCTGTTCATATCAATATTCAGCTCGAAACCAATGAAGTAATATCTCCGTATGAAAAGCAGTTTGCCATAAAATAAAAATCGGTGCTACAGGAGTAAGCCAAGCGCAGGTGAGCCAAGTTCTTCTTTACCTAGCCACAAAAGCAAAGAAAACTTTAACGGATGTGCATATTAATAGTTATCTGACTTGCATAATCTGCCTCTCAAAACATCTATTGTCCACTCTATTTATGTCCTTCTCCTCCCAAAAGCCACCGGCAGTCTACAGTTTCCATGTTACCGTTCACGCCATTTTCTCCGTCCCAGACAATGACCAAGCGTCCCAAAACATCAACGAACCAGCTTAAGAATGTTCCTTGCACATTGAGGGATATCGATGTCAACATCTCCGCTGTCTTGAAATAAACAGCCACCAGAGCGATGTCAGAGGCGTTATTATACGATATGCTAAAAAAGAAACGGTCAAAAAGCATGCCACTATGAAGATAGTACCCTGCCCATTCAGAATTCATCTGATCGAAGTGTTTCACTACATTTCCTTCACTGGTATATAGCGTAAGTCTGTGATCCCACACTACTCCCATGCCGTCTGAGAACATTCTCCATCCATTTGACTGACATCCGAATTCAATCTCCGCCATTTTCTTGGAAACATGCCTGCTGTCTACAGTCCAGTAGCGGGACCATGGTTCCGAGTCCCCTCGTTAGGTATGCAATGCCATTTACTGTTTAAGGTAACGACCTTCTTTCTCGTCTTCTTCAGAGATTGTGTATTCATATATCAACTCCATTCGCTCAAGATCCCAAGTTTGGACACTTTGTGAGCCATGCCGCGGGCTGCCACTTATTGTTAGGTAGTGTTTGCCAGCATTCGAATGGAATCTATTCTGTGAGGATCCCTCTTGGGGAAATAGTATCTCTCCGATTTTCGATCCTTGACTGTCCCATACATCAAACCAAGTCTGCATCACTTCCTCTGTCTCATGTGATTTAATAACGTAAGCAACAACGACAAAGTTCTCATAGACTTCACATTCTCTCAATGTGGGATAGCTCTCATCGTTGGCGAGATGAGTATTGGTCAAGTTTTGCGATCAAAGACCAGTCGTCCAGCCTATGAAGATAGACGCCCGGCGTATTTTCCTCTTGATCACTACGATCTATGCCCAGGAGAAGGGATCCACCAAATACTATACGCCGAGGATAAACCTTCATATTCCTGACTAAAAGCCACGAGTCTTCGAGGTCGAATTGGAAGATATCATAACTGGGCCCCAAGTGATCTGGCGAAGAAGAATGGGATATGAGTGGCGCTACCATATCATCATTACAGGGGTAGATGTAGGTGAACATTCCCCCAAATATCTCTATCAAATCCAAGCGACTTGACATGGGACGGTCTCCATGATTAGCGGAAACAATAGCTTGAGCTATGCCCAAGTAACAGGTCCTGAGGGGCTGCGAAGTTCGTCGAATAGCGTAACGTTGATACCCAAGGAGCATGAGATATTCTTCCCAAACGCGATCTGGTATTTCGGTTTCCCATAGGACTCTTATTGTAGCCAATGCCCTGAATAAATCCTTGAGTTCCAGCTCAAAGATGATGTGCTGGGCGAGCTCCAAAATACGGTAGACTCGATCCGCTGCGCTGGGCATGTTGCTTGTCTAGCGGACTGCGGAAAGATGTAAATATTCTGAGGGGAGAGTTGCTAAGCAGACATTTGCTCGTTATGTTGACTAGATGACTGTGCTGAAGTAATCAGTGAAAGGAAGTCGGTTATCGTCGTCATGTTGCGAATGGGATGGTTGATACTAAGCTTGACCGGAGAGTCTCGATGTTGCAGTGGTGGAGGTCAACATGATCTTGCGGAGAGAACATCTTTAGAAGAGAATTCGTTCAAGTATTTATAGAGAGGGCTCAGGAATCAGTCTAATTCACTGAGATTAATGACATGATTGCCTATACCTTCTTTAGTGCATTTATTGTTTAGTGAATGTTTTATTGCTGGTCGGCCGTAAGTGGCATATTACTGTTTGGGGGCAGAGAAAATTTAGGACCTTGAGCCTAAATGATAAAATTACTAAGATGAGTTTATCCTCTCTTTCCTGACTAAAGAAATGCTAAAGGCATGAGATGAGTTAAGTATTTATCTATGATGAGTCTAGGATAGGTTTAGCATGAAAGTTGGATCTTTACTAAATTAATTGTTTCTAGCACCATCATTAAAGGTCTCATTCTTGATCTATTTGCTCCTGGGGCCATTCTCGAGGTGAATGGAGGACATCGTCAATAAGACTTGGCAAGGACCACTCTGTTAATTTGGATGTTTGTATTAAGTATGGTATTACATGAGGAGAGATGTTTGCGTAACCATCTCAGATCATGGTATGTGAGCAATTTCCTAGTGGTATCTATCCAAAACGACATTTCTTTTTGCAAACCCGCTACACCATCAACAAGCCCAAGTCATAAAACGCCTTGCTTTCAGGCTTGGCCCGACAACTTTATCGGGAGTTTTCGCCAGTAGTTTAAATACGCAAAGATATGTATGTAAAAATAATTCTGGAACTTAAGCGCTCTCCTTGTTGGCAGCGCCGGCAACGCTATCACGACGAGCGATGACAGCAGCCAAGGCAGTATCGTTGTCGGCCTTCTCTTCTTCCTCGGCAGAAGAGCCAGAGTTAGGAGCAGGAGGGAAGGTAGGGGCATACTTGCTGCGCTGGCGAATCTTGGCACCGTAACGGTAGAAGATGAAGGGAATAGGTGCAAGCACAGCGGCGACACAGCCAAGAAGGGTGGCAGCGTATTGAATGCCCATGCCGTCAAACATTTGACGGGCAAACAGAGGGAAACCAGCACCGCAAAGGGATCGAAGGAATGTGTTGCCGGCAATAGCGGAGGCGGCAAACATGAGATAGGCATCGACGAGGTAGTTGAGAGACTGGAGGAAGATGGACATGAGACCGAAACCAGTGAAGAGACCACTGAGAGCGGGAACTATCCAGTGGATGCTCTTGGTGTAACCAGTCCTAGCAAATATTAGTACTGTGTTAATTCTTGGGTTTGTTAGAGACTTACCATCCAAACCAGAAGATACCAATGGCAAAGGACACTCCACCAGCCATGACGTTGGGAAGACGCCATTCAGGAATAGGAATACCATTGTTGGCAGCAAGCTTACGAATGTACCAGGGCTGCTGAGCAATAACTGTGGCACCAGCGATAAGCTGGCCAATAATCATGCCAAAGAAGCAAAGACCGGATTGGCCAGAGTTGAAGCCGTGGACACCAACAAAGACGAGAGGGTAGGCAGTAAGGAAAAGGTAGAGAAGGCCGTAGATGAAACTCATGTAGATGGAGAGCAGAAGAATAATGGGCTCGGTAAAGAGAAGACGCAGAGGTCGAGAAAAGTTCTTCTGGACGAGCTCCTTGAAGTCAACCTCGATTTCCTCTTGCTTGGCATGGATACCCCAGTTCTTGGTGCGGCGTCGCAGATCAGCCGCCTTGGCGATAAGAATGACAGGAGGATAAGTCTCCTCGAGGAAGATGACGTCGAGAATGAGAGCAGTGAAACCCATGATTGAAGCAAGATACTCGGTCCAGCGCCATCCAAGGTGAGATTCAACAATGAAACCACCAATGAAGGGGGCGAGAAGAGGACCTGTAAAGACGGACATGGAGAACAGAGTGATGGCAGTACCTCGAGTACGGTTGTCGAACATGTCGGAAAAGACAGCAGCGACGACAGCAAGAGGACAAGCACCGAAGAAGCCACTGAAGAATCGGCAGAGAAGAATGGTCTGGATATCCTTGCCAGTGGCACAACCAATCGAGAAGACAGAGAAACCAAAGATGGAGATGAGAATTGGGAGTCGACGACCACGCAACTCAGACAGAGGAGCCCAAAGTGAAGGACCAAATGCAAAACCAAGGACGTAAAAGGTGGTTCCCAAAAGACCAACCTCATTGCCAACGTGATAATCACGAGCAACAACCATAGTCGCAGCAGAGAAAATGGACGATGTAAAGGCAGATGTCATGGTAGTGAAACCCAACACAGCAGCAGTGATAAGCTTCTTCCTCAATGGCCAATTCTGCGAATGCAGAGGATCTTCCAGTCCATCAAATTCAACAACATACTGCTCCTGCTCGGGCAAAGGAGGAGGATATGGTTTTCCAGCGCCAAAGTTAGGGAGGGGCTTTCGCGACGCTCGCGACGCCGTGCGAGAGCGAAGACTGCCTCCGACAGTGGCATTGTGCTGACTTCGTGCTGTTTGGATTCGGCTGAGTTCTGTGGGATGGCGCTCGAGGTCGTTTTGGGTTGAGATGCGACTGATGCTGTTGTACTGGCCAATTGAGCGGCTTCGCCGACGGGCTGAGTTGTCGGAGGATGAGGAGGAGACGGTTGATGCGGAGATGACTCTTTCGATTTCAGCACTGTCGCGCTGTTGGTATCGCTGGGGAGAAGCAG
The DNA here is from genome assembly GCA_002980475.2 of Fusarium beomiforme. Taxonomy (NCBI): domain Eukaryota; kingdom Fungi; phylum Ascomycota; class Sordariomycetes; order Hypocreales; family Nectriaceae; genus Fusarium; species Fusarium beomiforme. The sequence goes on from PVQB02000232.1 coordinate 62,547, forward strand.
CGCGTTCAGCGTCTAGCAACTCTTGATCCACGATATTCCCCGCCATTGTAACTGTGTTCCTTTTTTTCTTCAGTAGGTCAATGGTCGAGAGAAACTGAAATTATTCAGTCTAATAATGGGCGTGCGGGCGTAGATATTTGTATAGCGTCAACCTCTGGTCGTTGTAAGCTGCAGCTATGACGCTAAAGGCTGGCGGGAAAAAGGCGAGGGATCGCGACGCTAATGTGATAAGTGTACGAAAAAGGTCAAGTTTGGGAGATAGTCTGCAGGTAAGACGTTGAGAAGTTCGAGTCAGAGGAGGAGTGAGAGAATTGACTCGATTACACGATACAGTCTGTGTCTAATGACTCTAATCTAGAGAGAATAATGAGACAGAACAAACAGAACAGAGCAGATCATGATTCAAGGGGTGATGCCATCTATAAGTAATAACAAGGTCCACTCCAAGTCCCCCAGTCCCAGTGCCAATCTCTTTCTTCGGAACAGGACCAAGAACGAGAACGAGATCCATTAATTCATTACTAACTATCCACCCAACACCAGCACTAACAAAACCAATCCCTGGCAACAGAGAAAAATCTTCTGTTCTGTACGGGAGCGATCCACTGTTATTCGGCATCCACGCTCGGCACCGGCGCCGGATAGAGGCCCGAGCTGCAAGCAAGGGGCCTATATCCGATAAAAGTATACTATATCCGTCGTTGAACTCTGCTACTGCAGGCCTGATTATTCAGAAAACCCGTGTTATGACTCTTTTGTCTGTGGATCATCTCGGTAAGCAGCATTCGGCCGTGTCTCAAGCCAACGGGGCCGAGATGCTATCAATGGATCCAATCTATACAAATTCCAATCCTAGTCTTCTGTCTCGGTTGGGCTTCAAAGGTTCCAATGTGCCCCTGCTGCCCCTGCTGCCCCCCCGCCGCTCCCCTATGTTACCTACAG